>LQNS02278183.1:608324-626850 GCA_001587735.2 Parhyale hawaiensis
CCGCCTGTGGAGAAATACATGTTATTATATACATCCTGGAGTTGAAAAAGTTGCAGTTCACTATACATAGCACTAACAGACATTATTGATAGTTTAATGTGATTCCGCCTAACATTTAACGTTACTTTAAGTGCACTATTTCTTGAAATAACAAGAGGTCTGACAGAGCTATTGTGCTGAAGAGCCACCCCAGACAACGATTCCCTGAAGAAGGTAAGGATTGACAAATGCGTAATAAAACATTAAGAGAGACTTTCGGTTAAGAATCTACGCACAGCACTCGGGACAGCTATTGTGTGCATGAGGCCATGTATATTTTTATAGAGTTAAAACTCGCCAGAATAGGTATACCCCTGAGGGCTTCGTTAGAATTCTTCGCTTCAATTCACAGTACTGTATTTTTGTAAATATTTAATTGATATCGGTTTAAGGGATGAAAACAAGTTCAATAATTATTACTGAATATAACAATTTGAAATAAACAGCCCCAGCAAAGTACGTGCCAAAGTATGAAAGCATATCTTTGACGGCGTACAGTCAAGCCTACTTGCAAATCGCTTTGTCTTAAATCTGGCCAGTGGAGCGTCAACGTATAGAGTAGTCTATGGGTTGGGTAATGTTTAATTTCTTAACCAAGCCTTTTTCATAGCTTTTAAGCACAACCCATGTCTTGGATATGTTGGGTGCGATCGGTCGATTTGCGCGATCGATCGATCGCGCTGCGCAAACGATCGATCATTCCTAACCTAACCTAAGTTAATTATATATAGCTAAAACTAATTAAAGATGATGCAACATACTCAGAAATAGGGGGAAAGTTGAAGAAAAACATTGATCGTCCGCGCAAAACAATCGATCGATGGGTGCGGATTCGATTAATACCTACAACATCCACCGTTTGCGCAGCGCGATCGATCGATTGTCCAAATCCATCGTTCGCGCGTAACATATATACACAGGTGACATTGTTATTTGCATTTCATATTCATAGAAAACGGGGCTCTTATTACATAAATAAGAATGTGAATTCTTTCAAATGTCACCAGTTATATGTACTTTTGGAAATAACTCACGCAGTTCTTTCGTCGAACGCAAATTGCGCTCCAAATCGAAGAAACGTCAGTCGAAGCGATTCTAGAAGTACGGGAGATGAAGTGGCGTGATAAATAACACCCGCATCATTTCGTCTGAAAACCATCAAGGAACAAGGTATGCAGTTCGACGTAGTAAAAATGAGGAAGCAGGTTGGTATTTACAATAGAAAAAAAGACTATTTGACTCACTTTTTCTCATTTTCAGGATCCACGGTTGTGTTCCATCTGAATCCAAGCCGTGGATGATGATGTAAGTCTTGGCGCCAGGCAGGAAGTGGCTGGCACGGATGCTGCTGTCGCTGTTGATTACCTCATATTCTTGTCCTCGCTTGTAAGCCCTACAAGTGGAAAATGAACATCGCATAATTACATCCGCCAAGGAGGTTAAGTTTTCGTCGGGTTTGGGTGTTTGTCTGTTATTCTGTCGGTCTGTCTCTCTCTGTCCGTCACCAAGATAACTCAAAAAATTGTGGACAGATTTTGACGAAATTACAGGGATTGTTAGGTATGTTAGGAGGAACAGATGATTAACTTTTGGTGAAGATCCGTCTCTCCGTTTGTTTGTTTGTCTGCCTCATTTTTTTAATGCCATAACTCAAAAAGTTATGGAGGGATTTTTATGATATTTACCTGATTTGTTAGGTATATCAAGAAGAGTAATTGATCAAATTTTTGTAATGATTTGTTTGTTCGTTCGTTAGTTTATCATTGTTTTTAATTTATGCTTGTTAGCGCAATAATTCAAAAAATTACAGATCGATATTTATAAAAATTATAGGAGCTGTTCGTAATGTTAAAAGACATGAATGATTAAATTTTGGTGTTGATAGGTTGGTCCGTTAGCGAGTTTGACTAATGTTTCTTAGAATTTTTGTTAGCAGCCTAGCTCAAAAAATTAAGAACGGATCTTCAAAAAAATTACTGCTGCTGCTAACACTGTTGAAGAGCACAAATGATTAGATTTCGGTGTTAAAACCAAAAAAATTATGGTCTCAGAAACAATTTGAATTTTTCGTAACCGTTGCCTTGCTTGGCGGAGGTATGCACCCTCAGAGCGCCCTAGTTACATACGGTATGACAGGGAAGTCATGGATTAGAGTTGAGTGGCGCTCATGCAACTGGGGCGTTACAGCGAGACCAAAGGAACTCAATTTAGGCCCAGTGCAGGCAGTAGTTTTTGACGCCGTTATTGCCCTCATGTATAACAGTTGCTTCTTTGTAAATAGCAGAAAAGTGAACAGCATTCCGAGTTCTGATTTATTCTATATTTAAAGAAACGTTGAAAACTTTACAAACTTGTTACAAACCAGCTGACATTTTGGTGAACATTTTATATAAGGAACCTTGGGTCTTCCGACAAAATCCAGGTGTCGTTCTTCCCGTCACCTCACATTTAGCATTTACTTTGGTCGACATACATAGATTCTTGTTTATAAGGAAGCAATAAAACACTTGAACACCTTGCACTTCTTACGGATAATGAACGTCTAGAGGGCGAATTAGCCAGAAGAGGTGCACTTGCTAGACAAGCCAATCACAGCGGGCGTTATAAATACATAATATATGCTAACGGCCACTGAATATAATATTAACGACGGCGTTCGCTGCGTTGCACAGTGAAATGAAATGTGACAGTGAAGCAGTTTAGTAGCCCTTCTACTCACAATATATGCGGTAGATTAAAAAGAAAAAAGATCACAGAGATAGGAACCTATGAACCTGCGCACAGGCCTTCGTAGCGCAGGCAACACAAAGTCGAGAAAGAATGGAAAGAAGGACAGAACAGCGACTGTCCGAGGCGATGTACACATAGGATGAGAGAAAGAAGCAAAGTGGCCACCTAATGATTCCCGAGTCAACTGCCAATAGACGAAAATAAAATTAGTCATGTCTTACTATGAGAAACGATATTTACCATGTCCAAAGGAAGATTTTCTCTACACACTGAAAAGTGTTACTCGTCGCACCCAGATTGCCTGGTGTCTTCGTGAAGGGCTGATCTGAAGGGCATCAATTGATGTATTAGTTTACTTAATCTTAGCCTAGCATATACTTACATTCCCAGGTTTCTGCACGTTTAGCTTGCCTATCTATGCTTAAGCATATTACATTTAGTTTGTTGTTCTAGTGCGTGTCTTTTGCATAGCGTGATGAGTGCGGGCTATCAATAGTATGCAACCTATTAATTCATACGCCTGGTGCAAACTTTGGCAAAGTATGTACTTTGATCCTGTTAATTTACACGTAGCGATTCATTATCATGGACGTTATGTCCTTCTCATTAGAGTAAGTTCTCAGTTTGTCCTGATCATGATAATTGTCCTGGCTTGTGCAAAGTTTAGTACGCAATATTTTTATTATTTTATCCTATAACCTGAGAAAGTGTTGTTCCAAAACAATCACACACTGCCGTGCAATGACGGTAACACCTGCCTTGCCGTGCCCTTACAGTACGAAAAATGCCGCCGCAGTTGTGCTGCACAAGCTCACCCAGGTCGGTACGTCCCGCAGGTGCACTGGAATGGACACTGGTTTTGGAACTAGATGTTTCTCGGTGAATATCCTAACCAAGTCTCACCCAAGAGCCCAAAATTGACACACCCGAAATTGAAAAAATAGGTGGTTAGGAAAACCAGACCTACCCTCACCTAACCTACCCGAAGTTATGCAGGGTTCTTTTCCAACTCACCCGAAATTAGTTCGGGTTTTCCGACAATACGGCCTAAAAAGTGGGGTCATTGGGTACGTGTCATTTTTTGGTTAGCATGACCGTTACCCCTAAGAAAAAAATAGGTAACTATCGAAGTACGGACTTAGAAGTTAAACTTACCGTCCTCGCGATACGGAAGCATAGAGGCGGGTACGAAGTGAGGCACGGTGACATGAAGCGTTTGCTCTGCGAGATTTTCTGCACCCGAATGTGGATCGAGTTTTCCAACTGTAACTGGATCGGCGTTTCTCAATAGGCCCAGTGCTGACGAATGGTTATCAGCTTGATTTGCTAGAGATTGGTCAGCCTCAACAACTTTACTCTCTACTATGGGCCTGAAGTTCCGCCTTAAATAATCCAGTTTATCATCGTTTACACTAGCGGCAGGATTAGAGTTGCCAACTCCATTATTATTAGCTATCGGCACGTGCTGCCTGAGGCTTTCTAACTTATCATCAGTGGCGTTCACGAAAGAATTCAGGTTTGTAAGTTGACGATCAGGATCTAAATCCTCCAGCGCAGCCTTGGCAGGCTGATCGACATGATGAGTGAGTTTCGCTGTAATATCTCTGGGAGATACGCCAACATCTTGGATTAGATCGGAGGATGCGGTCAGTGCTGACATTAAGAACAGCACCACCAAAAACGCAAGAACAACTCCTTTAGTCATTACGATTTAATGCTAAAAAGTAAAAATTTTCCTCAGATACAGATAAATAAAATACGCCAGCACAGGAGTGAATTCTGAAATATATCCAGCAGTGTGTTAATCAGAAATCTAACTTTGCCGATGCCCTATTTGACGTGACCACTGTTAGCCTTAACAATTGTTCCAAGTATCTTCAAACAAGGAATGATCGAGGCACGCACAGTATCCCTTTGATTTCATCCCATGCACGAAAATGAATTTGCTTCAGGAAATTCATGTTTTGTATTTTCCTGCACAAGCTTTTGCCTCAAAGGTGAACTAAGTCAATACTGGCCACCCTCCAATAATGCGTCATGCGTTAATGTGATCACCCATTAATGCGGTAAAAATTTTGTTCCCGGTATCGCACGTTTGCGACGCTGAATCCCGTTTACGCGGCGCCATAACGCAACGTTTCGGTTCCGGCATCCCTGCTAACGTGCAAGTTAAATCGGTTTTTTCACAGAGGAGACATCATTCCTTGCAGTTGTGTGGAAACTGGACTCTACAGCTGTGAATCATTCAAAAATGAGTAGGAATAAACCAAGTATCAAAAAGAAGATAGACATTTAAAAGTAAATGTGATGGAAGTAAAAAGTGTTAGAAGTGGCAAAGTTCTTTAGCAAGATTGAAAGCACAGTTGGAGCAATAAAAACTAGTGAAAAGCGTATTGGAACTTGTACAAACATTTCAACTATCATTGCAAATAAAATGGGAGGCGTGTTGCAATCAGACGCCGGTGTTACCCTCACAGTGTTACCCGGTGTAACTCCGTGCAGCAGTGAATGCGACGTGCGATCTCAGCGCCCCAAAAATTGTTGCAGAATTTACGAAAAACTCTTACACAAACACTCTGGCGGAGCCTTAGTTTGGTTGCATGTAAGGATAAAAAGTTGAGATATATAAGCAAACGTGCCTTAAATGCTAGAATTCAAGCGATATTAGGAAGTCGCACATTTTGTAACACGAAATATTGAGTATCAAAGTCTTAATGTTTGTAAATAAAGGCAGTGTTACCCAATTCATAACCCTACAATTTTGGAGGGTTACCGTTGCTGTTACCTAAATTGTCTCGCATTGGAGATCTGAGTAGTCCGAGGGACACCGATGGCCTGATTGCAACACGCCTCTGAGCAACACCTAACAGTGCAAAGCTTCCCGTAACAGCGACCAGTGATGGTCCGGACAAGCCGCATTAATGAAGATCGTCAGTAGATCATTTGTAGTACAAATCAATAAAGAGGGCAAATTCTGATTCGTGATGAGTGCGAAGCTCCATTGTGTTGCTATTGCAAGGTCTACATGCAGTTTTTAAATTGCTGTTTGACTTCTACAAGCATTGGAGCCATTATTGTCGTCATGTGATAGTGTGATTGTTTTTTTTTTACCGCTGAACGCAGCCACTCCCAGCTGCGTGCCTCGGGCATTCCATTTCTGAAGCGTTTCCGGGCAGAAGTTGTAGGCTATAGAGGTGTTCACGTCAAGTAGGATATCGGCAAATTGGAGAAAAATCTTTCAGGATTTAAATGACTTAGGAAATTTTAAAATTCTAATTTTCCTTAATGTGACAAATATAAATATTCCTCGTTGCAAAACGTATCCTCTACGAGGTAATAATTAAGTTCTGCAGCAACTCTCGCGATGACGTCCAAAGAGGTCATTAGGCACGCCCTCTTTACTACGATTTATTACTATTATTTATGTGTTAACTACCGCCGGCGCAGCCCCTGCTCGGCGATACAGCAGTGCATTTAATAAGTGAACTGTATCAATGAAAGTAAAAAGACTACACTTATGAAAATAAAACATTTGGTGTTTATTTAAAAGGAACAGATTAACAGTGGGGAGATCAGAAGAAATGTTGCGTGCAGTTGTACTGTGATAACGATCTTTTTATAACGTAAATAAAATAACAGATCACCAACTCAAGGCTAGCGACAAACAATGCGTGATTATTAATTCTTCTTACTATAGCAGCGATTTATAATACAGATATGCATTCCCGATATTTACAGGTAACGTTTACAATACATTAGCAGAGCATGCGTAGTCGGTGACATATGTCTTACGAAGTTACGAAAGTATTAAACGTATTTCTCATTTTGAGAAACAAAGAACTATCTCAAAGGTGGACAGTATAAATACTCAACCTAACGGAATACAGCAATTACCTAGAACTTTTCGCACCATTTACTAACTGAGCACATATGCGCTGCATAAACTTTCCCTCCTATATATGTAATTACCTCCGCCAAGGAGGTTATGTTTTCGTCGAATTTGTTTGGTTGTCTCTTTGTCTGTCACCAAGATAATCCAAAAAGTTGAGACCGGATTTCAACAAAATTTGAAGGGATTGTTCGGTGTGTTGGGAGGAACAAATGATTAACTTTTGGTCAATTTCTGTTTATCCGTTTGTTTGTTTGTTGGCCTCATTTTTTTTCAATGCTATAACTCAAAAATTAATTGATGGATTTTTATGAAATTTGCAAATTACGAAGAGTATATGAACAAAATTTCATGACGATCTATCTATTTGTTTGATTGTTTCTTGGTTTGATTTTATGCTTGTTAGCAAAATACACAGATCTTTATGAAATTTACAGGAATTGTTAGTAATGTTGATATGAATAAATTAATAAATTTTGGGGATAATCGGTAGACCTGTTTGTTCGTTTGACTAATGTTTGTTGATATTAGGTATCTACTGTATAGCAAAGACTGATGTGTATTTATCTGTGTGATTATTCATTTTCTGTCACGCTTTAACGAATTAGATAGGCGGAAATACAAGTGCTGAAGACGGTATGTTGGATACGGGGATCGCGCTTGGGCGCTCCAGCTGAGCGACCTGAGCTCGCCTGCATGATCGTGCTCGGACATGTTCGAACTGCAAATGTGCTACCGGAAATGGCACTTGGCTACGCCATATATATTCCAGTTTTTCAGGCAGAATGCTAAATTTACATACGAGAAGCCTTCATGAGAACAAAAAGCACAGGAGACAACGGGGTTTCTTCTGAAGTAGCTACTAATTTTCTGCCGTCATTTATAATAACAGCTCGGGCGCTGCCCAGTGATACTGCAGAACTTTCCAGTAACACGCCTATCAACAGACACTGGCGAACCTGTTCCCTTCGGCTGGGATTCAGTAGGCAATAAGCCATATTGCAGAAGAAGACTGAATTTGAATTACAGTACTTATCGCTAGTTTTGTTTTCGCTAAGCAAAAATTGGAACTGTATAGGCTAGCCTACCGTATCCACAATACCGAATCTGAGGTATTACCTTTGAGCGTTGCTGATCTGGCTGCAATCAGCAATGTATTTTCTACATTTCAGAGAAAAAAAAGTTTCGATACTGACCGGCTATGAAGCCGTACACGCTTTTCTTACTGTGCAGTTGTAATAATGAACGTATGATCAATGAAAAAGGTCATGAATCACAAATTCTTCGCTTTCATTTTATAACAGCGCGGGTACTCTAATATGAAAATAATAATGAAACCGAAATCAAATAGTTTGAATTCTCAGCATAAAATTTCCTGAAAGTCACCAAACGCAGAGAACGATACATTTTCTAGTTTCAGTTCAGAAATTCCAAAACTTTTGTCGCACCAAATTCAAATGTATGCGGTATATATTTCTCACGGCAGTTATGAACACAACACGTTAAGCACTTCTCTCCAGCGAAGTCCAAAAGAACACTGAAGTGTTCATATTTCTGATAAGCGGAACAGGAAGTTTCTTCATAGATCAGTAATTAAGAATGTGTGGTGTACAGTATGTGGTGATCAGATCGAAAATAGATAAGTGACGCAAATACCAGATAAGTTACGTAAATACCTTCATACAAACGATATCGGAAATCAACGAAGGAAAGCCTCGCTATGAAGAAGTAAATCGAGAGAGCAGCTCGAATAAACGTTGAACTTTTTCACTTTTAAATCATAACTTAGGCTATTCGAACTTACTCAGAATTAACTTGAAACGAATTAAATTCAAACACTATGTAATTACACTGAATATGAAATATCAGGCAGTGTATTTACACGCGATATATTTAAAATTCAATTTAGGTTCGTCTGAATAAGCCAGGCATAGCACACCCGGTGGCATTCACTGAAGAGCATCGATATAACAATAGAATTTCTACCAACAAACGAAGTATCCTGGTCGATACAGAGTTAAACTTCATGAGGTACCGGAAAAGCCAAAAAGTATATTATAGCTAAACACAACGGCATTTGTTATTCCAAATAAACTTCAGATACTTTGATTAGAGAGAGAAAAGGCACAGCAGCAAACCGCGGGCAGAAAGAGAATCCAATATAGGAAAGTGCCACAGTCTCTTTTGCACGACTGTACAACTGTAGATAACATATTTTAATTGATGTTCCTTCACTTTAATTAGTTAAAAAACAATAAAGTATAATATTGTATACGAAGACAAACCAAAATTACTCCATTTGCCCGGGATCACGAAGCTCCTAATTAGTACTCTCCATTTTCTGTACTCTACGGCTTACTTTGTGGCAAGGTAGCTACTACCATCGCCGAGAAACGCTCCCATTGTCCATATGTATCATGTGCAGCCAGGAGGAACATTGAATGCTTACTGGATAGCAAAATTACTCAATGGACAACACTGTTGCGAGGGTATAACAATACCTCCGTCCGGATCTCCACATAAGTTAATGCACTTACCATTATTATTTTTCTTCAAACTGAGCAACCACAGTCGCTGCTTAAGTGCTGACCACGGAACAAAGTGTTTTTTTTTTTTTTATAAATCTCTCCGGTTCATATCAACGACGTGGGCCCTAATCAGTAAGGTACTATAGGAAGGTGCAACGTATGAACTGATTACAATCCTTTATAATCTCACAGACGATAATATCGCGACTCTTGCCGTTCGCTCTAAGGCAAGTATTTGGCAAGCTGACAATGAAAACGAAAAGGTCAGTAGCCTGGGCTGACAAGTTTTGAGATCTGTTGCTCCTTCCCTAGCCTCAGAACTCGAGGGGCGACACAACATTGAAGGAGCTCAATTTCATGAGAAAATCTGATCCGATTAGCTTTGGCGTTCTCGGAAACCCATTGTTGAATGTTCAATTCACCGTTTTAGATCGAATTGGAGGAGTTAATCACAAACAGATTATGGTTGAGGCAGTGGCTAATTGAAAGCTCAGTTTTGAGCTTTCGGTGAAAACAAAGTTTATTGGGTTGGATTGTCTCGATCGAAGTATGCGAATCGGAGATGCCGTAATATGTCAATATAGCTACCTCTTTGGATAGAAGATTTACTGTGAGCGCTCTTTAGTGAATCACAAAAATTATTTTCTGGAGAGAAGGGGAAACAACATTCATGGAAAACGCAAACTCGTATATTTATTTGAAAAAAAAAAGAATGAAAAAATGGTACTCGTATCTTGAAAAGTCAACGGTGTAACGCTCAAAACTACAAGAACGCGGTGCTTGAGTAAGTGAGGGTCTGTTAGTTTAAGCTTCCATGATCACCGCAAATAACATTCTGAAGAGATGAAAAGGAAGGGACATGCGCAGTATGTCGGCAAGGATGAGGTCCTCTGCTCTCTCAACGCTTCCGAATGTTGACAAGAACCTTATCATTCTGCAACTGAAAGCCGATTGCCTTGGCTGCATTCAGACGGAGTGGGGGAAACCTCTCGCGAGAGAAGAACATGTACGTCGCACGCATCTAGGAGTCTGTCAAGAAATTTACCCTAACTCTTTCCCCCCAAGCCTAGCGGGAAGTCCTTCCTTCGGGCTGGCGCTGACGACTAGCCGCCCGCTGGTCGTCTGCTTCAGTCAAAACTTGTACGTATGGAAGACGGATCTTTCGGGTAAGTTCCATACCCTTCCAGACGCATCTTCCCCTACTACCTCAACGGTCCACGATTATCCCGTGCACCATACTTTTGCCCAATATGTTGTATCAACCTAGTTATTAATGGCTGTTACACTGGCTAATTTGTACGGATGTTTTCTTGTTTAGCTATGCCATCGTGTTCTATGTGAAATGTTCTTTGTACGTGTTTCAAGTGGCTCCCGGTGCCGGCCCATTCCCGTCTTACCTCCGTCACTGCTGGCTGAATCTTAGTTCAGTTTCCTTGAGCAGACGTGGCTGTGAGCCCTGGCCAACTCACTCGCGATCCGAAGATTGGACTTTTGTTAATTCTCCACTGCATTCTGAAGCAGACGGGCTGCGATCCGTCCCTCCCTTGGCTCTGTTGTCGCTTCCACTACACCCCCAGCTGTAGAGTATCCAAAGTGATGTTGTATTGGCTTGCTTAGTAGCCAGTGTCCCCGCTCCCAAAAGCTTCGTAATCTTAATTTGGAGCTGTCTTCCAGACGCAAACTGTCTTTGCTACGTCCTACCACGTCAACTGTCGTTGCTACGTCCTACCACCTCAACTGTCGTTGCTATGTCCTACCACGTCAACTGTCGTTGCTACGTCCTACCACGTCAACTGTCGTTGCTACATCCTACCACGTCAACTGTCGTTGCTACGTCCTACCACGTCAACTGTCGTTGCTACGTCCTACCACGTCAACTGTCGTTGCTACGTCCTACCACGTCAACTGTCGTTGCTACGTCCTACCACGTCAACTGTCGCTGCTACGTCCTACCACGTCAACTGTCGCTGCTACGTCCTACCACGTCAACTGTCGTTGCCATGTCCTACCACGTCAACCGTCATTGTTACGCCTCTCTTCTTCAGCTGCTCCAGCTTAGTCCGCAGCAGTTGCCCCTGAAGTTCGATCGCAAAATTCGCTTGGTATAGACTCTCTGCAGTAACGACGCAGTTGCTCCTCCTGTGCTGACTAAGTGGCTACCGCCATTTGCACCCCTACCCCTGCCTTCGGAAACCCGGACGAGTCGTCCTCGCGGCCACCCGTTGCCCGCAGCATAACACGGCTCCACATTCCTCGTGTTGCTTCCTGGCTGGTCAACCGACGGGCTCCTACTTCATCCCTCATATAAGCTAAGTTTGTTAGATTTAAGAATCACAATTAAATTTTAATTTAGCCTGCCCGGTGTTTCATACCCCGACTCTCGGATTCACGTGGTGCTGCAAGACTAGTTTTATTCGAACCTGGGTCAACTTGCTGACATTCTGGTGTCAGGTGTGGGGTCTTGTTGCGCCACTTGTTTTCCGTCTGTCGGGTGTGTTCGCTGAACGGGAAATTGAACGGATTGAAGGATTCAGTCAATTTGACGACTAGCGAGTGTGGTCGGTGTCGGTGCCCTTGCGATACCGCATGCTTCAGTTTGATGCTCCAGGGCCAGAGATTAAATTGGGTCAGAATTTGAAAACCAATAGCGCTATTGTTTGGATTTTGGTCTATTTTGTAGAGTACATTGAACTCATAGGGGATACTATCCATCAGAGTATCTGAAGCCAGCATGGCTTGCATTGTATGAATAGAAAAATTCATTGTAGTTCTTGTCAATTTTTTTTTTTTTTTTTGAGCTAGCCAGAGCTCTTAGTGCGCAACTGTCGTCGGTCGATAGTGCCATTCTGTTTCAAGTCAGCAGGGCTTGAGCCCTTTTCAGTTCTCGTAGGAGATTGTGAAAGTTTGTATCCATTAGTGATACAGCTCCTACATTGTAGAGCGTAGTCTAGATTTCTAGCTCGGGGCTGCCACCTCGGCATGAACGTTGAATGTGAGTAATATCAGTTTACGGATTTAAAAGTTAGCGCTAGGTGTGTGAATCTCTTCATCAAGACTTTATTCATTTCTTTTGTTTTGCATTATGCCTCTGGAAGCAATGTTTTCTCTTGCTGAACTTAGAAAGGAAGCTGAAGCTTTAGGCGTTAAGCCTGAGGATGTACCTAATTTTGTCGCCGAGCAACAAAGACTCCAGCTTGAGGAACGAGCTGCTGCTCGACAGCAAGAGAAGGAAGAAAAGGATGTTCAGTTAGAATTGGAGAAAGCAAAACTTGCAGCAGAAAAGGATAAAGCAGATAGGGAAGCTTAGTTAGTGCGTGATAGGTTTGCCGCTGACAAAGATCGAATGGAGTTGGAGCTTAGGAAAGAGGAGTTGGAGTCCCCAGGTAGGCTTGCTGCCACCCCTGATGCCTCTATTTCAGAGGTATCTGTTGCCCGGGTTTAAGAATAATTAGGTCTGAAAGGGTTGCAGAATTATGAGTTAAGCGTGAAACTTTTGCCATGAGATTAGGAACCGTTTTGAGTGGTCGAGCTCTTAAAATTTATGCTGCCCTGTCACCCGAAATTTCGGGAAATTACGATTCGCTTAAGGAAGTATTACTGGACGGGTTCAACAAAACCCATGAATCTTACCGCTCTGACCTTCGCACTGCTCGTATTAGCGCTAATGAAACTTGCCAGCAGTTTACAATCCATTTAGGCTGTCTGTTGGGTTTTTGGCTCACCTCTAGAAAAGTTGGCCAACCCATACAGGGCGCGCTTACCCGACCGTGTTCCACGGATATTCCGCGCCTCTGCAGAAGTAGTAGTATACTGCTATTTTGGCCAAGACGTGGAATATCCGTGGAACACGGTCGGGCAAGCGCGCCCAGTATGGGTGATTTATGTTCGGAGCGAGGTCGCCCGTGCCACCCCCCCCCCCCNACTGCTATTTTGGCCAAGACGTGGAATATCCGTGGAACACGGTCGGGCAAGCGCGCCCAGTATGGGTGATTTATGTTCGGAACGAGGTCGCCCGTGCCCCCCCCCCCCCCCCAAACGCGCATAGCGACCGTGCAGCGCCCGAGCCTCACGGATGCCCCGCTCAAAAAGGCGACCAGGTGCACACCATACGCCGCGCTTGTTCCACCAAAAATTTTTAATTGGGATGCGCGTTGATCCTGTAAGGGAATATACCTTCATGCGTGGTTCCCCATTTCTATCGACATACTATATGCCTCTTGTTTCTCCCTCTGTTAGATCGCCGTTGTTGTGGAAATGGAGTGTTAAGCTCCTCAATATAATAATATTACGCAATTCTTTCACTCCTAGTCATTGGGAGAGCACTGGCTCTAGTGTAGGGGGCGCAGTTGTCTATAGGATATTTCGTCAATATGACGCCCTAGCCCTGACCATCTATAGTCGACTGCAGCCGTGCACTTCTCGGGGGCCAAGTGAGCATTATTCTGCAGCACGAACCATTGCATGTGGGTTTCCTAGGTAGTCTGTGCGGCTTAGCGACTCTACCTTTACCTCATTTCTTCCTCTCTTTCATTGCCGTTGTCGTGAAAGGTGGAAAGCCTTATAGTAATAATGATAACTACAATTGCACTCTGAGAGGTCAGACCTTCGTCAAGCGCAAGCAACACATTACTACGAAAATTTCCTAATTGTACAAAATCCGGCCCTTCTTTCGGATCAATGAATTACGTGAGACAATCGAACTGGCTCTCGACAATAGCTAAAATTCCTCATTTTTGTCACCGCCAAATTTTTCAGATTATAATTTGTCGCCACCAAATTTTTCATATTTTGAACTTAGTTTGAAACGAAAACTTTTTGACATTTCATTGTGTATACACTGCGACCCACGGTATTAGTCCAACAACTTTTAATTGATTTTTCATTGCAAATCTTCTGTCTGACGAAAATTATGTTTTCGTATGGAAGCACTGTGTGCTTAATTCATCTGGCAATATTTGGTAAATTCTGAAGAGGTTGGTTGCAGAACATTCCTTTGTTTAACAGATACACTGTGAGCACGGCTATTAGTCCGTTTAAATAATATTCAAAATGGAGCGTGATAAGGATCTAACAGACGAAGAGAAGCAAACCATTATCAAAGAAATGGCTAAGAAGACCTCATGTGCGTCTATTGCCAGGATTTTAGGCCGCCATATTAGAACAATTTAACGTTTTTTGAGGGATCCTTCCAATCGGAAGACACGTTCTGATAAAGATAAAATAAAAGCTGTGAACACGCGGGATATCAAAAAAACTGAACGTCAAGTCTTCAAAAAGCCGGGAAGCACAAGCAGAACAATTTTTGAAAGCTCTGGTCTGAATGAAGTGCCAAAAACTACGCGAAACCGAATCTCGGGGCTATTGCAAATGTGAAATTCCCCCCCCCCCCCAAAAAAAAAAAAAAACACTCCGTTGACACAAAGGCACATGCTTCTGAGAGTTGAGTGGGCTAGGTCTTATATGAAACAGGATATGAAGTGTGTTTTATTCATAGATGAGACCAGAGCGACTTTCGATGGCCCCGACGGATGGTCTAAAGGATGGGTCGGATTTGAGGGCAAACTCCATCATCGTTTTCGCCGCCATCAAGGCGGTAGTGGTTTTATGTTGGGGGCTGGGATTATGAATGATTAACTTGTAGGTCCAACAATGGTCCGTGAAGGAGTTAAAATCAATTCTGCTAATTATTGCGCCCTACTCGTTGAATGTCTTGTTCCTTGGCTTGACGACCAGACTTTGGATTTTCGCAAAATACTGGATTTTCATGAAAGACAATGCGCCCTCGCATTCAGCCAGAGCTACAAAAGAATACCTAGCTTCTTTGGGGTACAAAAACAGAATTGATGGTGTGGCCACTAATTCTCCAGATTTGAATCCAATTGAAAATCTGTGGTCTGTCATCATGCGCAAAATTTATTTAGATGGTAAGCAGTTTTCTTCAAAAACAGAATAGTGGGAGGCCATACAAGTCGCTGCAAGATCCATCGATGGTACCACTATTAAGAAATTGACTCATTCAGTTAATAACCGTATTTTTGAGGTCATAAAACATAATGGACGTTACATTAATGAAAGTGCTTATTGTTTCTGGTTCATTTTGCCTTGTTTGTTGTTGCCAACCGAGGCAACGGAAGCGAAAAATTCCTATCTCTGCCCTATCCGCATTTTGCCCGTGACAGAAGCTGTTTGATATGTTTGCTTGTGACCATTAACAACGAATATTTAATCTGATATTTTTATAGTGCAAGTTTGTACGGCAGTGTTTCTATTACTCCTCTTATATCTGTACTTTGTTTTGTTGCGATCGGATATCACGTCTACCATGGCAAGGAATTATAGATTCTAATGAAGCATTTTATACATACGTTTCTTGGATATGACCGAGACGTCCACCATTATAATGTCTTATCAATAAATCAACCTCTATTTAAAAATATGCCAAATCCGCCGTGAAGCCCAAGTCTTTGATATTACGGTTTTGCTGTGGGACTTGATTTCCAGGATGTTACGCCACATGATGAATTGCTGATTAGTTGAAGAACTTGATTCAGCTCTTCAGCCGTCCATGTCTGCCAGCGTGCCGCTAACTAGTATTCTATACATGAAATAAAGATCCAAGAAATATACCTCCACCTTGATAGGCACGGCAGGTCAGTTCTTTCAGTGTTTGGAATTTTTTTTGAACTTCTAATACGTAAACAAATATCGCAAGCGTTTCAGGTGACTTTGTACACTGAATAGCTATAATATCAATCATATTATCCGCAGGAGGCTGGTATTTTGTTATACACAATTACGGCTATCTATGGAGTAAACGCATATGAGACACAAACGATATTTGTGTTTTTGTAACCCCTCTAACCCTCCCTCCACACGTTCGAATCCGTTCGATTACTAGCTGCTTCTGGTGACTTATTTTTATTGTAGAAAGACCCTTGCCTAGTTTACGTAGGCTGCTGCAGAACATGATCCCAGCAATTCCAAGAAGCTCTCAGATATTGCGTCTGTAGAGGCTTCGGAAAACCTATCCCTGGTGAAGACTCATATAGCTGTTGATATTGTCACACTTGTTTCCATTCATGTAAGCTTAAGTCGTCGTTGACACAATCGAACAATTCATCACTATAGTATACAAGTTATTAGAGCTTCTGTACATTCGCGTAACACGAAGTGCAACTAGTGAGTCTTTCCATTTCTATCACACGTTTTGTTGATTGTTTTTCTTAGTACGTCGCATATGAAAGTTCCAGTTATCGTAACTTCGTAATTGAATTCCGTTGCCAGCGATCGGATGAGAAATACCGGGTACTAAAGAATGTTTCCTATAGCAGATATAACGTAAAGTGTAGAAACAATTTTCTTTTCCTATTATGCACAAACTAGAGTTCTAAATATAGGCTTGTACACCAAAATATCTGAATATTATTCAAGAATTCACGAAATCCACCCCAACACTACGCTGCTGTGCTACTTCTTAGGCTAACATTTTACGCAACATTCTGCAGCTCGTTACAATTTTTCTAATAGTGTAATAAATCTGCATTCGTCTCTTGATTTTCTATATCAATGAATAATACTCTAAGAAAATGCTCCTAAAATTATGGCACAGCTGCAGATTCTAAGAAAATGCTCCTAAAATTATTTCACAGCTTCCCTCTGTTCAGAATGCTACTTGAGGCCACATGTATCTTGGAACAATATGCTAGATGTTCTTAATAACCCAAAATAAAATAAAATGAAATGTTTAACTACTACACAAGATAATACCTACATTCCACAGTACAAAAGTAGAAACTAATGTTTAGTTGTTGTATAGGCGTCACTCAAACCTTCTCGCAGCTATGACTGATGGCGATGACATGCGCTACGCAAAAGAAAGAGTATCGTCATCTTTTCGTCCAAACGTTACGTTCAACCCTCATGAACACAGTATTGAGATTGAAACTAAAAGGTGTAAGAATGTTTACCGAAAGAGCATTTTACTCGCAAGTGCCGTTAATTGATCTTCGGACATCTCGTTTTCTTTGGTGTCATTTGTAACTAAAATTTGTTTGTGTGAGCTAGTTAAATTGGTAGGCAACGCATTCGGATGAAAAGATGACGATGCTCGTTCTTTTGACTAGCACGTGTCATGACCATAACTGATACGCAGATTAAACGCCGGTTTTGAAAACCGTTTTTGGTTGCATCTATCACGACACAGTTCCCTACCGTCGCTCTACCCACATTTAGCCAGTGGCATAAGCTGTTTGATATTTTTGCTTGTGACCATTGACAACGAATATTTAATCTGATATTTGTTCAGTGCAAGTTTTGTAAGGCGGTATTTTTATTACACCTCTTATATCTGTACTTTGTTTTGTATCGATCGGATATCAATGCCGCCATGGCAAGGAATCATGGATTTCAACGGCACATTTTGTATACGTTTTGTAGATATAACCGAGACGTCCACCATTATAACGTCTTATCAAAGAATCACACTCTATTTAAAAAATTCCAAATCCGCCTTGAAGTCATTGTATTTTATTATACTGTTTTCGCTATTCCACATTATTTTCAGGATGTTGCACCACATAATAAATTATTGATCAGTTGAAAAATTGCAGTCAACTCTTCAGCCGTGAATGTCTGTAATCGTGCCGCTATAAAGTATTATATACAAATAAAGATCCAAGAAATATTCCTCTACTTTGATAGGCACGGCATTTGAGTTCTTTCAGTGGTTTGCAAATTTTTGAACTGCTAATACGTAGACAAATATCGCATTGCGTTACGTGTTAGTATGTACGTGGTGAATAGCCCTAATATTAATAATATTATCCACAGTAGGCTGAAATTCGGTTATACACACTCAATTACGTCCGTCCGTGAGATATACGCATATGAGAAACAAACGATATGTGAGTTTTCTTACCCCTCTAACCCTCCCTCCCCACATTCGAATCCGTTCGATTACTAGCTGCTTCTGGTGACTTATTTTGATTGTAGAAAGACCCTTGCCTAGTTTACGTAGACTTCTGCTTAACTTGAACCCAAAAATTCAAAGAAGAACTCAGATATTGCGTCTGTAGAGGCTTAGGAAATCCTATCCCTGGTGAAGACTCAAATAGCTGTTGATATTGTCACACTTGTTTCCATTCATGTAATCTTAAGTCGTCGTTGACACAATCGAACAATTCATCACTATAGTATACAAGTTATTAGAGCTTCTGTGCATTCGCGTCACGGGAAGTGCAACTAGTGAGTCTTTCCATTTCTATCACACGTTTTATTGATTGTTTTTCTTAGTACGTCGCATATGAACATTCCAGTTAACATAACTTCGTAATTGAATTCC
>LQNS02278183.1:633013-647540 GCA_001587735.2 Parhyale hawaiensis
TCACGGCGGATTTGGCATATTTTTAAATAGAGGTTGATTTATTGATAAGACATTATAATGGTGGACGTCTCGGTCATATCCAAGAAACGTATGTATAAAATGCTTCATTAGAATCTATAATTCCTTGCCATGGTAGACGTGATATCCAATCGCAACAAAACAAAGTACAGATATAAGAGGAGTAATAGAAACACTGCCGTACAAACTTGCACTGTAAAAATATCAGATAAAATATTCGTTGTTAATGGTCACAAGCAAACATATCAAACAGCTTCTGTCACGGGCAAAATGCGGATAGGGCAGAGATAGGAATTTTTCGCTTTCGTTGCTTCGGTTGGCGGAGGTATGCGCTCTCAGAGTGCTCTAGTTTGAATTGGTATTCCCAGGGCCCAGACCTAAATCTAATAAAGAATCTGTGGAGCATATTGAAGTCCAGAGTAATGGGGAAAACCAAAGAACCTCACTGAATTAGAGGAAATTGGTATGGAAGAGCGGAGTAACATTTCTGCTGGCGAGCGCTTCATGTCGGTGGAAGATTATAAGAAAAGGCTGCAACAAGTACTTGAGGCTACAGGACATGCAATCGATCATTGGAAATAGGGTGTCATCTTGCCAGTAATTTTGAAAGCGTGAATTTTGAAATTTATTTGATATCTTTTTTCTTTATTAGTTATATCTTGTATTACCCGCAAACGAAGTGAGAGAGGTGATAATGTTTTCGTTGATGATTCAAGTATATACATGGTGTGCGCGATCGATTGATTTGCGCGATCATATCGCGCTTGCGCAAACGATCTATCGATCGTTCAAACGCCAAACCTAACCTAACCCTATCTCACCATTGACTAAAATTGACGGTGCCCGAAATCTTAAAATGGAAAAAAAAACAGGCCTTGCCTCCCCTAACCTATCCGACATACTCAGAAATAGGGGGAAAGTTGAAGAAAAACAGCAGCGCGATCGATCGATCGCGCGCAACATAAATATATAACTGTACACCAAAAAAATGGCCGATGGACTAGAGCAATGTTCACAATTTTTTGCGAGTTCGATGGGTTGACCTAGATGTGACCTATGCCAATAAACGAACTAGCCCTAGCTGGCCATAAAAAAATGACTACACTAAATTTTCCCCCACCGGAGCGAATTTGCCTCCGCGGCAGATCGTCTTAAGCCACGAGGAGTTCTGTTTATCATACGTTACTATGAAGGAGCTAATATAATAGAGGCGTAGCCAACGCCACCTAAACTGTTTTCTAGGTGGCCTTGGCGTAGCGAGGTAATCTTGTTGGACACAGCATCCATATGAGAAACTAGGATTAGCTGGCCATATAAAATGACTTAGTTGAATTTGCCCCCACCGCGGGTGAAGGTCTCACGCCACGAAGCGTTCTAGTTGGGAATCCGATTGATGCATAGGAAAGAACAAGTAGAAATACATATGAATGTATGGATTGACTTTCATTCCAACCGCCTGCACATGATTTTAATAACAATATGAGTGTCATATTGTACCATGCCAAAAAAAAATGCTCATGACTGTCGCTACGAGTTGACCAGTAACTAGTAAAACAATCTAAACTCTGAACATGTCAATAGCTGTCTAACAAAGTGCAGAGGTCTGTTGTAAAAACTGAACCATATGGTGTTTCACAAGCAATGAATGCGATTGTAAACAGAAAAGTATCTAGTATTGTATCTGTACATTAAAGTATCTGGATCTAGATACATTTGAAAAACTGTATCTAGTATCCAGGAAGCAAAGAGCGTAACGTTACATTCTTTGCTTCCTGCTAGTATCTGTATGTAGATGCATTTGAAGGGTGTATCTAGTGTCTAGATACATTTATGAGTATCTATGCCCAGCCCTAAGTATATGCTATTTAAATGGACTCATCAACGCATTCGGACGCAGAAACGACGAAATTCGTTCTTTTGACTGGCTTGTGTACCAGCCGTTATTGAAACGATAACCGTGTTTGTGTTTGTCCAGCAAAGTGAGACTAAACATATTGTTTATTGGTGCATTTTCAAAATCGGAGATTCCGGGAGTGTTGCGCGTTTGGGCTGTTGTAATGGCCGCTGTTTAATACAGTCGAACGAGGAGGCGAGAAAACTTCTTCACTTTGCTACTTTATGAATCCGTCTTCATATATATATATATGTCTACAGGGAAAATATCAAAAAGTTTTCGTTCCAAACTAAGTTCAAAATATGAGAGATTTGGTCGTGACAAATAATCGGAAAAATTTGACGGTGACAAAATGAGGAAATTTAGCTATTGTCGAGAGCCAGTCCGAATGTCTCACGTAATTTATTGGTCCGAAAGAAGGGCCGGATTTTGTACAATTAGGAAATTTATGTAGTAATGTGTTGCTTGCGTTTGACCTCTCGGAGTGCAACTGTAGTTATCATTATTACTATAAGGCTTTTCACCTTTCACAACAAGGGCAATTAAAGAGAGGGAGAAATGAGGTAAAGGTAGAGTCGCTAGGCCGCACAGCCTTCCTAGGAAACCCACATGCAATGGTTCGTGCCGTAGGATAATGCTCACTTGGCTCCCAAGCAGTGTACGGCTGCAGTCGACTTCAGATAGTCAAGGCTATGGCATCGTATTGACGAAATATCCTATTGACAACTGCTCCCCCCTTCACTCGGGCCAGTGCCCTCCCAATGACTAGGAGTGAAAGAATTGCGTAATATTATTATATTGAAGAGCTTAACCCTCCATTTCCACAACAACGGCGATCTCAAGGTATACACGCTCAGTTTAGCAAGTCCTCTCGCGTCTGCTTTCTTTCGTGATTAAGCGGGTTGTTCGCGCCTCTCCCATGACTGAGCAACCAATAGGTTATTTTGACTGAGATAGCTCAGTCGCTGGTGTGCTATGCAGGATGGCTGTTAATGCGGCATAATAATGCCCCTTCGTAAGCAGTGCTACAAAACGACTATGCCAGAAGCGTCGTACTTTTATTCATTGAAGAATTGAGAACAAAAGAAGTATTGTGGAACGTTAAGCGTGACAAGTTTAAAAACAGAGATTTAAGAAGGAAAGCACAAGAGGAAATAATAGATATTTTAAAATTAAGCAATACAGAGCTGCCGCCACAAACAAACCATCGTAGCGTAACCTCAAGACGTGCTCCTGCATCTATACTTCCACTCATTGTAGTATCAAGCTTCTGAATCAATGGTTTAAGTTTGTTTAAAGGTTCTCAAATAAATTTGGCGACATTCTCATGCAATTTAGAAAAGACTCAGGATCATCTTCTTTTAGCTCTTTGAAAATTGAATAGTAAATGCACTTTCGCTTCCGCTGCTTTAACCAATTTTTCATCCAAGGTTTTTTCGTCTTTTTTTCTTTCCGTTTATGCTTGCAACCACAAGGGTTAGAGCGCAAGACGCGATGCTCACGACGTCACTCACCGCAGGAGACTGAGCTACATCACCTACATGTGAGTGAGTGTGTACACGGCACTGCCTCTCAGAGCTAAGTCTCAGTCGCGAACTTTAAGTAAAAAACTGAGCGTGTATATCCACCATAACAGAGGGAGAAACAAGAGGCATATAGTAAATCGATAGAAATGGGGAACCACGCACGATGGTATTTCCTCACAGGATCAACGCGCATGGGAACAGCAAGTCGGGAAAGAAGAGGAAGAACAGAGGAAAATAAGATCAGTAGAAGTATGAAACCGTAAGGATGCAGATTGGGCACGACAGACGTCCCGAAGTCCTAGCTATTGGCTAAGGTAACCTACTCTGTCCCCGGGGGCGCTGCTCCCTATAACATAGGATGGGTGAACCTAACCCTATGCTCCCAATGGGGAAGGAATTGCTGACGCCATGTATTCCCGAGCGTGACGGCTTTTTCCTCCTTAACTTGGGCTCCAACTCTCGCTCACTTGCTTGGAAATGCGCGAGTCAACGATTTTACCAGGGAGCCGCTGGGGGAATATACTGTATAACACGTCTATAGAAATGTGGAACCGATGCCCGAGGGCGTTCCCACACTGCATTAAGGCGCAAGAGCAATGTCACGTTGGGAAAGAACAAGAAGAATAGGAAAAGAGTGATCAGTGTATTAAACTATATGAAGTAAACTAGTGTCAAAGAAATATATCTACTTGAAGGACCATCCAGAGCTTAGGGTAACTTACTAACTGGTTAGTCTCCCAAGGCCGTTATTCCCCGATGGTACAGGTTATGTGAACCATCCATCCATTACCCTCAGAGGTGTCCTCTACAGCATAAAAGGTTAAATATATACGAGTTTGTAATAGTCAGTCCATAGAAAATTTATTAGGAATATGAAACATTAGCTACTGCAGTAGTACTTTAAACGCTAACAAGAGAAAATGCCGACAATTAAAAGGAAATATCCGCATTCTCGAAAATGAGAAATAATTTTTTTTCTTCTAGTGTTCACAAGAAGTTGTCTCAGTACTTACAAGCTATTATCAAGAAGTTCAGAACAGTAAAATTTTTTTTAAAAATATGCTTGAGACAAGCCAAAGAAACTGGAAGAAGCTTTTTCACCTATAGCGAATGTGACCCCGGGTAGGACTTTGGCCCAGAGAATCGGAATGCTAGTACAGATTGGTATTTCAGAAATGTTGTCTATCAGAATCCTTTAAATATTCTTGAAAAGCATATGATTGGGTTGTAGGGTGTAATCTGTTTCTTTTTTTAAAATAATTTTTCAGGTCGAATGTCCAAGCCGCTCCGGAGCTGTGCCGGGCAGCGAGTCGGTCAATTGGCGGAATCATCCGCCAGGTGGCGTGAAGGACAGCCAGCCGGCAGCTACATAGAAAGGCGAGCACTGAGCCGGCAAACTGGCTTATTCCACCGTGTACACGTAACGTCAGGTCGCGACGGGGAAGTGGGAGGCGTCCACGGTGTCCAGTTTGCTATAGGTGAAAGAGGGAGTGTTCCAGCACCCTTTGACCAATGAAGTAGGCAATGAAAATCAGTAGTAATGATTAAGTTCTAAAATAACAAGAGAAAAAAGTGCAGTGCCAGAGGAAATTGAATAAAAATTTTACGGATTACGTGTAAACGTAAACAATCTCTTCAAAGAGAAGTAGCCTACACGCTGTTTGGATTATATGGGGTTCATGTGATAACAGTTTGGAATGATAATTAATTACCCCATGAAAATGTCGCGAACACGTTCAGCTTCGGTGCAACGGACCTTACAAGATTGCATGCACCATTATGAGTCACATCCTTTCAAGTGCCTTACAAACTATCCCTCTCACTTGTACAACAGTGTATACCCCGGACGGTGTCGCAGTAAGGAACGGTGCACAGCGAAAATGAGGAAGCTAACGCTATTTATGTGCAGCAGCGCTTTCTTATTCCGAGGCCACACTGTGCATTCGCGCGCACAACTGGTTGCGAGGATGTGCTGCTGGCACGGCGTCCCGATAAATATTCAAAGTCAGTATCGTAGATATGGTAGAACGAACGGGATACGAGCAGCGCATGCTTGCATTAAGTTGTGAGTGTAAATCGATAGCGTGGCCCGGTATTACGGAAGACAAATGGAGCAGAACAAACACTTCTAACAGAATAACTTACCTTCTCCAGGCAAAGGAACTCATCGAATCTTTCAGCGAGTATCAAGGAAGGGCTCAATAAATACGCATTATAGTCAAGTTAACGAAGGAGCACTGCTTCAGCCGGGTGCTCAGAAATATGAGCACAAAGAGAGGACAATAATAATAGTCTTAGGATATAATGAGACACAGAGGAGATTATAAAAGTAAGTGAACATAATACAAGCATGAATATTAAATGTGTTCAGAAGAGCACCACATATTGCACGTCTCTCGGAAAATAAAAGAACACAATGGAGATCTCATCACGGTAGATGTTCCAATGCACAACGTGCCGCATAAGGTAAGATCACACCACTTAATCATACGAAAAACACGAAACAAACATTGAAAGGTTCAGCCCTTTGCTGGAGGCTAAACAACCTTTTCGTAGGAATAATACCACAATAAAGAGGAAAATATTCTAACGCTCCAGGAAAGGTTACTGATGGAAAAGTTATTTGAGCAGGGAGTTATAATAAATAATCTTCACATATTATTACTCCATGAGCGTTTAGTATGTGAACATAATACAAGCATGAATATTAAATGTGTAAGTCGGTAATAGAATGAGTTTTTGTTGGGTATCTTTATCCATCTGGCCAAACAAGCTCGTTTCGCTGAGGTCGACGCCTCCACATATATCTAAAACTACAGCAACGGCAGTGTTGCGTTTCTTATTTATAAGTTGTATTGTGGACACTAGTAATAATTGAGATATGATAAGAGTAATGAATATAGATCCAAGATTGCACTGGTTGGAGGCGTTTTACAGAAAATGAAGAAACCTTTAGATTTTTTCTAAAAGTAATAAATTTGAAATATGATATAAAAGTGCAATGGGCGGTGGTTAAGTAGTGACAAAACACGACGACTAAAAGGGAAGGACGCGCAGAAAAAATAATTAGTTTTCAAATAATACCGAAGAAATAATAATTGTCCATAGTTATTTAAATTTCCACTGAATGCAAGGAGGCGGAATAATGGGTAGATACTCTTGTAATATCATAGACTAAACTCGGAGCAACAGAATGATGCTGGGTTGTAATTTAGTACGAACGCAATATAGAACATATAACTGGCAACTAACGAGGCAACGTTGCAAATTTGCATGTAAATAATACAGGAAATACGATTGACAATTGCATAATGCACCTTTTCTATTTTGTATTTCCACGCCTTCAAAAAAATCTGGTCAGTTATTGAATGGCGCTTGGTTTTCTATTCTCAAGACACAATAATGCGAAGCAAATCAATATAGGTACCAATAGCACAGAATAAAGTTCAATTTATCCTACGACAACGAAAATTTGAACAGACATATCTATGAATCTGAACAGAACAGAACAGAAAGATATTCACAGCCATACTTTGTTTACCTTATACAAGATTTTTTTTTTATTTTCGCTCTTACGAAACTACTTGTATCTTCTAAATGGAATAATAAAAATTCGTCACGTCAGAATCTCACACAAAAACACCTAAACACTTTCAACAGTAATGATTATCAACAGACAACTTGTTAGAAGCTCGGTAGTGACCATTACGATACTACGTTACGGTGTATTGTTTTCTATCGAGCATCATAATAGGTCTCCTAGTCGTAAGCTCCGAGTGTCGGCGCTAGAGTCCGCGTTTAGACCTACGAGTGTAACAGTAGGAGTATGAGGGCAGAAAAATAGCCATTATAACTTATGTATAGAAAAGAGGTTAATATTAAGAGCTCGGTATGATTAGTTATTACAGTCAGGAGAACTCTTTTGTTCATACTATAGTTACTCCATTAAATTACAATTCTAAAAAAAAAAAAATTAACATATACGGCATCAGAATCTATGACATCATCCGTGGCCCACAGAACTCTGAATTCAAAACGAATATACAAAAATATAGTATATATATACATATATTTTTAATGGATGGTAAAAATAGAAATTCGTCGTCCAGAAGAAGTATTATTTTACGTTAATTAAATATACATATATATGAAAGATAAATGACAATGATACGGTAGGAGAGCAACAGCTGATATGCAATAAAATTTATATTACTACACGTATCGTAAGTTACGAGCCGCAAGTGAAACGGAAATGCGTCTTGAGAAAGAGCACACAATCGTCCTATGAAAATGCAGCAAGAGAGCAATGCAAGAACTCAGAAGATATTCTCAATACTCCAGGAAAAAGAGCAATACTGTTTTAGGTATTCAACCTTTTTCATACAGACCCTATTTCGAGTTGAGTGCTTCACATACATAAAACAGTGAATAGCTTACACGAAATTTGATAAATTACGTCTCTGGCATGAAATTGAATTCTGGATAGTTGTCGAGCCAAAGTAATTTGCATAGAGGGGTACGTATTAGATGGCGGACGGACCACTTCAGATGGTTTCCATGCATCAACCGACTTTTGACCTGCTACCTATGCCCGGTTGTCTCTTAGAGAGAGGAGTAAAAAAATAAGTTATCGATAAGCGTAGTCCAGTAACTAGCAGATAAATAAACTGTCTCAGGGTAACAGGTATAACGCTAGAAAAATAATAGAGTTAAAATAAATCTATTGCCAATAAAAATCCATTTTACTTTGGAGAGCAATAACTAGCGACCATTTATAATCTAATTGATCCAAAACAATTAAAATTATTCCCTTACGAAATAAATATGGAGCTAAATCTAGAAGATCTTAGTGTCAGCTACTAGCTAAGGATCTAAGATAATGTGTAAATATCCACCCGAGAGCATCAATATTCCCTAGCTATTATCACAGAAAAGTAAGAACAATTCATGAAAATTCCCTCGCATATTAGAGCTTCTTCCCTTCACGCAGGCAAAACAGCTAAAAGAAAAATCCACGGAACATACTATGGTACCGTCGTTGTCGTAGTAGTATAAGATAGTGAACAGAAAGAGTATGAAATCGGCAGGAAGCAAAATGGGCAAGAAAGACAGACGTCCCGAAGGCCTAGCTAACGGCTAAAGTAACCTACAGGGTCTCCCTGGGGCGCTGCTCCCCATAACATAGGATGGGCGAACCTAAACAAACTAACCCTATGGTCTATGGTCCATCCTATGCCCCTTGAGGGGTATGTCATCGTCCATAGCAGCACGCAGACTCGAACCAGTGAAATACAAAGCCTGTCCTCAAAGCTAAATAAATGTCAGGACGCAATGGCCAAAGAAGAGACCATGATCAGAAACTGTGACAAACAAACAGGTATAAAATGAGCCCACACAGGCTATTAATTTAATACATGAAATTAAAAATCAGTAGCAAAGCCTCTAAATAGAAAAAAAATCCCTCGCTACCTTCAACACACACCGTAACCTTTGAGCATATCAGCATCTTGATTCACCACTTGTAAGATATCTACAGTTGTACTCCGTATCCTTATCTAAGTTATCTTCACACTCAACCCACAAGATCTGCATCATCACAGCTATTATGATCTCATCGCTTCCTCAGTCCAACCCAGGCAATTAAGAACAAATCGAACCTTCGCACGCAAATCCCTATACTGTATTAGATCTATGGCAACTCAGCATCTGCACGCTCCCGATCAGCACCATCATCAGCAACTGCTCCCTCAGCCTCATCACTCTCACTGTTAAGAAGAGGTGTTCGGTCCTCTTGCCCTTGCAGCAACACACACCAAAGAGCTGGCAAGAGCAGAATAATCAGCGCAGGAAGCACAACAAACAGAACAGTGAAGCCAAGGATGGCATAGGCAGAGACAACACTGCCCCACCGCACGTGGTGGGTCAGGCGACTAGGGCAAGAAACGTCTACTTCAGCGTACGGCACCGTGGCTTCTGTGTTCAGGTAGTGGTTGCCCGTGCTCCTAAAGGGAAAAGAAGTAACCACACAAAATAAAGTGGAACTGGTCCTTGACGTTTTATTATTATTATCATCATCAATAATAAATACAATAATACTAGCAGCTGCCAAATATATGTAGGAATGTAAGCGTGAAATGCATACTTTTGATTCTACGATGCTATACGCAAGCATAGGAGTGTGGGCCTCCAATGAGTAACTATACGTCTGCACATCCACACAAATGAGAGCGTAAGAGCCAAGAACTCTTCTATTTCATTCGCTGGTCAAGAACTACACATGGGAGGTGATAAGGCATATCATGTAGAAAACGCAGTTCCTTATATTGTGTATATCTCACAACACGAGTCGGCATGTAGCTAGCTATAGTCAAACCAGCGTAATGAGTCCGATGGGCGTGGCTAAGAACATAAAGCAACTTCGCTAAATCTCGCTTAAGCGCTTGGTATAACTTGTCTCAATCGGTTAAATTATATCTATATTCGAATACTCAAAGTGCATTAGTTAATAGATTAGATAAGGCACTGCTGCGTTCAATTCAGCCCCGCCCCTAGAGGACTGCTTACGCTGGATTGACTATAGAAATTAGCAGAAAAAGTAATCTCTGACACAACTTACACGGAGGCGGCAAAATATCCCATGTACTGCGGCGCAGCTCCACAGGAGGCGTTGCCGGTCTTGTATTTGGCGTAGCTCGCCGCTGGTCGAGCGAGGAATTTGGTCATGGCGATGCCGTAGTCCAAACTCTCAAGGAAGTACTCGTAACTCATCTCATGGTCGCAGCCAGTCGCTCCTCCTGCAATAAATAATTGAAAGCGTCTATATATGTATACAGCAAAGCACAGTTCGGCTTAAGAATCGTAGATGATTAGGTGATCCACGCTGGCCAGACTGAAATACGTGGGTGTCGCATCTTAACGATCATAACTAATATCAAAGCGAGCACTCAACTACTGATCAAGTAAAAAGTTTGGATTCGAAATAGATACTCAACTCAGCCTGCTAAATCTTCGGGCTTGGGCAATTTAGCAAGCCAATTGAAGAAATGTTGCTGAAACCAACTTTCTGGAGAACTATCTTAAGCAGGATACTGTCTCATCGAGCTTAGGGCAAATAGTAATTTAGGGTTAGGAAAATTGAATTACAAGTAACCTAATCCAGAACTATTCAATGCAGGAAACCATCTCATTCTATTAAGGTGATATGGTAGATAAATTATCCGTGTATAATAGTTACCCAACACAGTTCCAGTCGATGCGGATCGTCGCCGCCTTTTCGATTTGCAGGCAGGTTGGTACTCGCCACCGTTGGGCCAAAAGTCCGTGTGACCAATGGTCTCATCCAAACCAAAGCAGTCCTGCGCGCAGTGTAATAGAATTATTGTCATCTATGTAATTAGGAGATATTGCTATAGCAGCTAATGTCCCTGAACACGCTGTTTGTACAGGGAGACTAAACGCTCCTTGGGAGTGCAGCAGCCAAATACCGAGAGTATGGGACTCGATCTTTTGATAGCGGTATTTATAAATGGGTCAACATGCTATTAAGTCATACTGGGAATTAACATAGAAAAAAAGATGATCATTGCAAGAGTCAAATGAGGAATTTCGGGCTATTTCGAACATCGGGATTCATCACAACGCTAAGCACTCCCGGAATATCTTTCTTTTTTGAAGTTGCAACCAAGCTGTCGCTGCTGTGAAATTGCAACCAAGGGTGTGTTGTTTTCACGGCGTACAGAAGGTAATGCACCACACTGCGTTTGAAAGTTCCAAGACGTATTGTTTAGAAAGAACTGGCACTCGCTACTCACAACTATCCAGCCAACAAGTAATATTTAGCTCTTTGCCGAGCCATGTCACAGCGCTGTTATACGCTAAAGCATAGACTACATAGTAACTGTAATCCTGTACTCTGTGGCTGAGGCATTGGAAGAATTATTCATCGAAAGTTCTTACACACACACACACGACACAAAGGCAGCGTGACTCCAACAACTACGCAGCCTCAATTTGGCAGTCATAAAGTGATATAGCTTGCAGAGCGACGTACCCTGAAGTAGTCATGATTTTATCCTTCAACAAAGCAAACCGTTATTTCCGTTTTTTCTTTTTAATTCGACAGTCCTGCAAGGTATCTCATGTTATTTCAAGACTGTCATATGAGAGATTTCAGGCGTTTTTAGTCTTCTGAGTTGCACTAAGTTGTGGGCTTATGCAAAGAGGTTATATTATACTTTCGATTATTAAAAAGAATCTCTACAAGTTCTGATCTGCAATGCTGAAAGTTTATATTCCATTTAGGTGTAAATGCTAACACCAAGATTGTTTTTTTATGAATATAAATAACCACACGAGGCAACTGCACGGTCTAAAGTATAATTAGGTAAAGTACTAAGCTCTACTAAGAGAGGAAAAGGAAGGGACATATAGTATGTCGACAGAAAAATGGGGAACCCATGCACGAAGGTGTTCCCACACAGGATCAACGCGCATGGGAACAGCAAGTCGGGAAAGAAGAGGAAGAACAGACAACAGTAAGATCAGTAGGAGTATGAAAGTGGAAGGAAGCAAAGTGGGCACGAAAGACAGACGTCCCGAAGTCCTAGCTAATGGCTAAGGTAACCTACTCAAACCCCCTGGGGGCGCTACTCCCCATAACATAGGATGGGCGAACCTAACTAACCTAACCCTACGGCCTATGGCCCATCCTATGCCCCCGGAGGGGTGCACGGTCTAAACCAGGCAAATAGATAATACTGGTCACTACTACGTACCAGCCAAACATTGGAAGTTTTGCAGCTGTTAGTGTGCAGTATGTCCACATAGCTGGCGTCACTCTTGTCCAGCCGCTGCGATTTATCCACCTTATGGTAACACAGGCCCGCAGGATCCAGACCTGACACAGAAATATAGCCACATTATGATAATGCAGACACGCCGTGTCCAACCCTCATGCAAAAATTTAAATTTTTCAACAGTGAAATTATGAAACATAATATGACCGTCATTACCTTACATGAGACATGTCCTTCACTTAGCTATACCTTCGTTTACAAATGATCTAGTATATATCTACTGTAAATTGTTCATCGCTGCAATCAAACTCAATTTGTGGTTAGAAACCAACGGAACTTGCATTTTATGGTAAATTTCTCATCAGCAAAAAAAAAAAAAAAAAAAACTCGTGGACAGGAATCAAAACACCCACCAGTGATGCGGCCTATGGTGCCGTGACTATTCTTGCTTACGAAGCCGGAGACGTGGGCGCCAAGAGAGTGTCCGATGAGATGCACTTGTGAAAGCTGCAAGTTCTTCAGTTCCTTCAGTGCGGACAGAACGGAAGCAGTCTCTGCTCCACTGCACGGTACGTATTCTGCAGAGTCAAAATCGACGTCATAACACAGCATAAGCTTTTATCTATAAAAGCTCTGCTCTGCAGAAAACACATTTATACCAGCTTGTAGAATATGCAAGACTGTGTACAGGTTATTTCGCACCCATATGGTACCGTACAAAAAAAAGGAAATACTGAAACTGAAAACCTACATCCACTGGAGAGTGAACATAACAATTTTTTCACAGAAAGTATTAACGAAGATTTCAGCATATGAAATCTATCGACATAGGGTGCTATATGTTCCTTGTTTCTTCCTCTGTTAGATCGCCGTTGTAGTGGAGGTGATGGCTTTCTTTAGCGTACAGTAGTAGATTCTCGAAGAGGAGGGACACAAAAAATCAAACGATGCATTGCAGGCAGACCCGCAACCAACACACACACACACCGATACCAATACAGTTCCACTAACTCGGGCTGTTATGAACTACTAAATCTTACACTTGTAAGAAAGAGTAATGCTGAGCATGAGAGACAGCCACGGAATGACTTACCTTCATCTCTCTATAATAATCCAGCTATATTAAGCCCCGTCCAGACTACCGCTCATAGTGCGAAAAACGCTTGGGCGATTTCGCAGAACGCAACGAAAATCTCGCCGCAGTGTCCACGGTGCAGGGTACCGACGCTTGATTATTAAGCGCAGATCATCGGTAGATGTTCAGCGAAACATTGGTACTCACGCTCCTTGGTCTAAAGAAGCTGCAGTTTTTGTTACTATTAATGGCTTATTACTTCCACCAAGGAGGTTATGTTTTCGTCGTGTTTGTCTGTCTGTCACCAAGATAACTCAAAGTTATGAGCCGATTTGGACGAAAGTTACATGGATTGTTAGGTATGTTAGGAGGAACAGATGATTAACTTTTGGTGAAGATATGTCCATCCGTTTATTTGTTTGTCTGCCTCATTATTCTCAATGCCATAACTCGAAAAGTTAGGGTTGGATTTTTATGAAATTAACATGAGTTGTTAGGTATGGAACAAAGAGTAAGTGACCAAATTTTAGTAATGATCCGTTTTTTGTTCGTTTGTCACTGTTTTTAATTTTATGCTTTTTAGCACAATAACTCAAAAAATAATGAATGGATCTTTATGGAATTCATAGGGGTTGTTAGTAATGTTAAAAGACATAAATGATTGAATTTTGGTGCAGATCCGTTTGTATGTTTGATTCATGTTTGTCATAACGTTTGCAGCAGTATAACTCAAAAAGTTATGAACGGATCTTCAAGAAAATTGCACAAGCTTTTATTACTATCAAAAGGCACAAATGATTCGATTTTGGAGTTTATACAAAGAAAATTATGGTTTCAGAGCCAATTTAAATTTTTTTAAACCGTTGCCTCGCTTGGCGGAGGTATGCACTCTGAGAGTGCTCTAGTTTTACTTCTAGTATCGAAAAAACTATAAAAAAGTAATGATTCTAAATGCAAAAACCACTTTTATGTGATTTTCAGTAAAACTCACTTTGCCAACTGAGCTTGGGTTGACATTTTCACACTTTTCTATGTCAGTCCTTATAGTTTTCGAGGTTGTCAAGTAAATAAATTTTCAGGTAGATACGGTTCCTCGACAATTCTTCCATCCCATTGAAAATGAATGGGACGGAATTGGCTACTGTCACCCAACAACGTGACTTAGGAATCACTATTACAAACAAACTACAACACAGTCAGCAAGTTGACAAGAGTGTGA
>LQNS02278183.1:648256-660587 GCA_001587735.2 Parhyale hawaiensis
TCTACATTCTACTAACATAATGGCAATAGCTCATAGAGGATCGGGGTGTAAGTCCCGGTGTCTTTTTGGGAATGGGCCTTTTGGTTCGTCTACTGCCGCCTATCTAATCTAATCTAATTTATGTTCCCTATACATATAGTGCAAAGCGTTCAGACAATATACTTTGTCTCTTTAAGAAAGCTGTGTAGCCACAAAACGTCTATAAAATGATTACCGTCAACTCAGTTCTCGACACAAGTGTCACTACTACAGTGAAGTTTCATATTTCAAATTTGCAGATTATTAGAACTCAGAGCAGCTTAAAGCTTTTAACATGTCTCTAAACAAGCAAGAAAACATTATGGAACGCCTAATTTATTCCTTTTGCGTGAGAGAAACCAAATATTACAAGGTGAACCTGTTTTTGGCCGCAGCCCAAATCGTGCAAAAATATTCAGCAAGTTGGACGTTCACGAAAACGCTCAGAGCTGCGATTTGACGACGCAAATTCGCAGCGATCGGCGAAATCGCCATAGTGTGAACAGATGTTGGGGTAGTCTGGACGGGGCCTTCCTAACAAAGTTTGCTGGCGCAGCGGAGCCGCATCGCGATGAAAGTCAACTATGTATTTTGTCTCAGTATTTCTTCTGGAGGGTCGCGAGTGAAGGTAAACTCACAAAAGTGAGTTCTATGTCTCAAATTTTGTCAAGTGCACCCCTTCTGACAGGAAATAAGACGCGAGCATCTCTAACCTACACAACTCAAGCGACCGAATTCGCTCAGCCATACAGCACAGGGCAAGAAACGAATATAGAAGACAGAGGAAAGAAACGCCCGTGCACGCGACCTCTTCCGTGCCCCTTTCCAAGGAAAAGGTAGAAGCCCCGCAGCATAGGTCGGCCACCTTGTGAAACAGTAGGTGAAACATAGAGAATGTATCTAACTCTACAAAACCAATCTCGTCAGCAGGAGCTGCGGCCAGCTGCAACATCTGTGGAAAAGGCACTCGGGCTTCCTCCTAGGTTCACGAGGTCCATATATTCTGACAGGGAAAGAGCCGGCCAGAATATATCCATCAAGGCTATAGCTAAGGTAGTACTCGAAGCAGTTGCCTTACTTCCTTCTCTACAGTAATAAAAGTAGTTGCTTACTTATGGCTCTATAATAATCCAAGACGGTGTTTCCCGCCCACCACTGCACAGAGATGACGTTGCAGTTCTCACGGGCCAGCAGCTCTGCGAGGAAGGTAGAAAATAGATTACATTATACAACTAGAGCACTCTGAGAGCGCATACCTCCGCCAAGCGAGGCAACGGTACCAAAAATCAAATTGGCTCTGAAACCATAATTTTCTTTGGATAAACTGCAAAATCTGATCATTTGTGTCTTTTGATAGTAACAACAGCTTGCGCAATTTTCTTGAAGATCCGTTCATAACTTTTTGAGTTATACTGCTAACAAAAGTTATGACAAACATACAAACGAACAAACCGATCTGCTGCAAAATTTCATCATTTATTTCTTTTAACATTACTAACGACCCCTATAAATTTCGTATAGATCCATTCATTATGTTGTGAGTTATTGTGCTAACAAGCATAAAATTAGAAACAGTGACAAACGAACGAACAAACAGGTCATTACCAAAATTAGGTCATTTACTCTTGGTTATATAGCTACCTAACAATTCTTGTTAATTTCATAAAAAATCCATCCATAACTTTTTGACTTATAGCATTGAGAAAAATGAGGCAGACAAACAAACGGATGCACATATCTTCACCAAAAGTTAGACTAATCATTTGTTCCTCCTAACATACCTAACAATCCCTGTAAATTTCGTCCAAATCGGTTCATAACATTTTGAGCTATCTGGGTGACAGACAGAGAGACAAACACGACGAAAACATAACCTCCTTGGCGGAGGTAATAATGCTTGTTGCAGGGTGTGTGTGCAAGAAAGAGACTAGGTCAGAGATAGCGATAGCGACGGGCCCTCAAGCATCGAGATGTTATTTCAATGGAATAACCCTATAAATGCCAAGCTAAACTACCTCACTACAACTGGAACGCTAATACGAGAAGTACAGTAACAATTTAATGACACCTACGGGCGCTACTGCACGAGTCAATTAGCCCTACAATTGTGTTTTCTTCTTTCAATGGTAAAAATAAGCGCAAAAAACGCAGTAAAATTGCGGCTTGGTATGAATAGGGCTAACGTTCATTTGTTAGAGTCGCGAAAGACGAGAAAACAACCGAGTAATAGCACTGGCATGTAGTATATGAAAATGGAAAGAAGCAATATATGCACAAAATGAAGTCGTACCACAGACCCAGGAACGGCAATGTACTGTAACCTATGGAGTCGCATGTATTCTCCTCTCAGATGCAGCCATACATATTGTAGGGGGCATCTAACTTTTTAATAGCGGTACAAACCCCATGAAGATTCATAATTCACCATTAGCTGATCAGAGCTACGATCCACTTTCAAGACGTGGTTAGCTATTGGTGCTACATTTTATACATTTTATATGAAGAGGAAGTTCACTTTAGACGTTAATGGTGTACAGTGAGTAGGGTAGTCCATAGAACTTCGTTACCGAGTTTCGACGCCTCTTTGATCCATTTCACGACGGGACCCTATGACGAATTTGAGTACAGCAGACGCTCCGCACTGACGCCGCTTGAACATCAAGTACAGTATTTTATATCCATTTATTGACGTAATTCACGCATTTTAGGGTTTGCCAGCACAAGATTAATAAAGCTTCCCGTATAGTTATGTATTTAGAAAATGTATTTGAACAGCTCTAGGTGGCTCACTTCTGTGTTCAATTAGGTCGTCAGCTTGACAGCGTCGGTGACGCAGGGGTTTATAAAGGCAGACACGTGTCCGAAAGAACCAGTTTCTACGTACGGAGCACCCCATTTTGGTGTGTATCATGCGGTGAAGGGGTCAAGAATATCCTACTGAGAGTAGGAATATCAGAGTACTTTCTACTAACGGGATGCTCTCGGAAGTGTAAGCACCAAGCCTGAGCCAAGTACTTCGTGTAAACTAGGCTAAGCTTACGCAAAGGAAGATAAAAGGAAAGAAAAACTTAACACATTCACTTCCATATGAGCCACCGGTGGCTCGAACTGGCTGCCCTGCCAACACATTCACTACCATATGAGCCACCGGTGGCTCGAACTGGCTGCCCTGCCAACACATTCACTACCATATGAGCCACCGGTGGCTCGAACTGGCTTCCCTGTCAACAAAAAGAATCGCCCCAGAAGCTGAAACCGCAATTCAGCTTCTGGGCGGCGCTGCGGCAGCCCCAAATGTTGCTAAGGTTTTCTTAGGAACGTCTTGATAACGAATGTGATAAAATTGCATAGATCTCTTGTGATTTAGACAATATAAAGCAACACATTCGGGTACGCCAGTACATGTACAATAAGCGTTTTTTTTATAAACAATACTTTCGAAGTGCAGGACCCGAGGCAAGTACGAGGGGCCTCTTTACTGGCTCCGAGCATAGAGTACCTGCTTCTGTTCTTCGCACTTAGGCCTACTACAAATCTACAGCAAGTGCAACGTCAAGCATGAATTGAAGGCCTTGCTCTCAAAGCACTTGGAGGGTGAAAGAGTTTCTTGAACCCTCAGGGCTGGAAAGTGGGGGAAGCAGAAGTAGTGTTTTATTAGCATTCAGCTAGGGACTCGAAAGTCTAGATCAAGCCGAGCGAAGTGGAAAAGCATCGTCAACCAGGAGGAAAGGGAGTCGAATTAGGCAACGTTGGGTGGCTTAGGTCAGAATGTCTTATGTTAGGTGTTCTAACAAACCACTTTTATAGCTCTTTATCAAGACAAGTGTCTAAGATAGTATACACGCTCGATATATATAACTCATCGTTTTTCTGTCGGACACAATATGCAATTGAACTCGAAGAGACATCGAAATGAGTCAAGCGACTACAGCTATGGGACATGCAGTGGCGTGATAAACAGCGTCCGATTCTATTTCGTCCGCAATTCAACAAGGAACAAGGTATACATACGGTTCAACATAAAAGAGCGAATAGACAAAGGTACTTACTAAAGGATCAAGAAAACTATTAGACTCACTTTTTCTCATATTCAGGATCCACGGTTGCGTTCCATCCGAGTCAAAGCCGTGGATGATGATGTAAGTCTTGGCGCCAGGCAGGAAGTGGCTGGCACGGATGCTGCTGTTGCTGTTGATGACCTCATATTCTTGTCCTCGCTTGTAGGCCCTGTAATGGGAAATTAAAAATACCTAAACATATATGGCATAGAGGTTATGAAGTCGAGCAGGGATGGACAAACGGAAGAGGGATATATATATAGGGTGTTGGAAATTCATTGCAAATATTTTAACCACAAGCATAGACCACACCATAAATTGACTGGACACTGAAAACGGGCCTCTCGCAATTGGGTCTGGAGGCTGATTTACGTAGTGCTAATTAAATGAGTTCTAATAGTCACAGAGACCTCAAACAAAGATTAATTTCTTTGTCGTACCATAAGGAATGCGTTGAACAGCAGGGAATCTTAATTCACAATCATATATCTTCAGTAAGCGTTTATATCATACCTTCGGACACCAAGAATAACTGAAAATTCATCATAATTTCTAGGAATATCAAAATTTTAGAGAAAAATTAGCTCATATAGATACTACACGTGATGTACTTTAATATCACATTCAATTTTTTTCCAATGACGGAATAACCTCAGAAATTGATGTATGTAGAGCTTTCGGTAAGCCTCATTCCAAAAGCCGCAACAAAAGGGAGGTTAAGAAAATCCCGTCATGTTGAAAAAAATAATTAAAACCACAGTAATACTACACTGGTAGCAATGAACAAAAAATACATATTGAACTATGAGATCGAAATACCAAGACAGCTGGAAAATGATATTAAAGCATTATTTAGGGCTGATTCAACCCTTCAATACTGGAACCACCGAAAGCACATCATGATTGCCAGGATCATTTCACATAACTGCCTATGTAAATTACACCATTTTGGGGTTGCCTTCGTTATATCACTTATGATTGCCAACATAATATCATTTAATGGAAGGTAGATTTTATCACTTCATGGTTGCCTAAGTTTATCACATCTTAGTCAACCCACCTGACTCAAGTCCTTCTGTCTCTTATTTGGTGGAGAAACAGCAAAATTCATCACCGTCATTTTTTATGGCCTGCTAATTGCATTTAGTTTTTTGGCATTGGTCACATCTCGGTCAACCCACCAGACTCCCTGCAAAAAATATTAACGATGCTCAGCTCGTTCTACTAGTTTTGGGTTGTCGCTAAGCACGTATACCAAATAATTTTAGTTAAGAACTCCATTAGATGTTTACTTGGCATTTCATTATAAATCGAGCATACCACAAATAAAAGAAGCTTCTGTTCTACAACATCACACTGTTTCTTTCACAAAATATTGGGTAATAATTTCATTCTACTGCAAATACCAAGGGATGTCATAAACAGTTGCTCTACATGATTACACTTCAAGCCTTTAATATTTGTGTAAATTTGTTGCATATACCGGGCTTTGCAAAAGTCCTCACCTTTTTCGTATTTTCAAAGTGTGAGACTCATTTCAAAGACTTGATGAAATATATTGACAATGACTCATTCCTAAACTATTACAGATAATATAATAACTGGTAGGCCTAACAGTGCTGATTTTTATACATTGTTGGTAATGGAAACAAAAATCATAAAGATAGCTGCGCTCCTTCGCGCGGGTCACCAGAAGGCGGACGTTGTTAGATTGCAAAATGTCAGTTCATCAACGGTGAAACGGGTCAAAAACCGCCTTAAGAATAATGAAAGCCTCAAAGATCGACCACGTTCAGGCAGACAAGTTATTCAACGGAAGAATGTTCGAAGAGCCTTTGAAAATGATCCGAAAACTCAAAATGACTGAATTTGCGAAAAGATTTCTGTGTCAACCGTGTCAAGAGCTGTAAAAAGGGAAGGTGGAAAAAGCTCAAAGCGTCAGAAAAGACCGCTGCTAACTGCTGACATGGTTAAAAAGCGCCAAGAGCGAGGTTCCCGCCTTCTTAACGACTGGAAAATTCATGGAAATCGAGTCATCATTTTCTCAGATGAGAAGACCTTCGCCGTGGATACTGTCTTCAGCAAACAGAACGATCGAGTTGTGAGCTTTGGCCAAGACATCTCTGATATTCGTTATGTCTCCACAACAAAGCATCCGGCCCCTGTGATGATGCTTTCCGCTGTGCCTCCAATGGAGAGAAGATACCTCCAGTGCGGTACAGGTTGACAGGGGCTGAATACAGTGATATCATGGCCACAAAAGTTCTTCCTTGGATCAGAAGAAGCGTCGAAGATGGAGATTACGTGTTTCAGCAAGATGGTGCACCAGCGCACGGGTCGAAAACCGTCCAAAACTGGATGAGCTGAAGCATGACTTTCGGGCCCCCACACTGCCCCACAGTCGCCTGATCTCAATCCTCTGGACTACAGCGTGTGGCCGCACATTGAGAGTAAAGCATGCATAGATCGCCACAACTACATTGAGGAGCTGAAAGCCTCTGTTAACCGCACTTGGGCCCAGATGAGGAAGGACTACGTCCGAAATGTGTGCGTGTAAGGACTTCCAACCATGATTAGGGCATTCATTGCTGCAAATGGAGGTCCTATTGAATAGCAATGTTGTTTAGATCATAATAAGCTAATACATGACATGACAGGGGACTTTCACAGCATACGTGGCAAATTTTGGCTCTGTATCGCACCCAGATTGATTTTTTTTCTATAGTGAAGGCTAATTTATAAATCCTATTCAATTCACAGAGCTCTTCACCCTTTTTACCATGCCACAGAATTTTGCTACATGAATCCATACCTATCACCTCCCACTCTTCTCTTACCCGCTACTTGGCAGGCACCTATACACGCTTAACTACAAAATGGTTGCCGTTAATGCCAGAAGTACTTGTTCTTGGGTCCGGTACTTTTTGGCTCCATGGTTTGTTTGGCGCTGATTGCAATTGAAACGGGATACATAGACTAGATGGAATTATTATAAAACCTTTTATTTTAGATTAATACCGAAAAACTAACAATGAAATACTTGCACACTATGTACAATGCACTCGTCAACTTTCACATACTTGAAAAGACAACATCAACACGATACAGACTAGGCTTATTTATTTAATGCATCTCGTGATTATGGGCTAAACCACGCAAATATTCTAACGGCTCTTTTTCTAACCTAAGTATTGGGAGCCAAAAAATCGGTGCCAAAAAGTCCCATTCCGCTTGTTCTTATGTTTGCACTCTCCTCAAGCACATATATATATATACTGTAAAATAATACTCAAAGTCGTACAATAAGCGCCTTATCTCCCTCCCGTAATTATCTGGGATGGCTGAAGTGCCATCATACGGCCACGGCTGTTTTTATTATGGCCCTGTGAGTCCTCCCGTTGCACTCATTCTTCCCGGATATAACGGTGAGTTCAGTAGACTGTCCTACTCACAATATATTTGTTAGATAAAGAAAAAATAAAAGATCATGACGTAAGTCAACATAACCTGGGAACCTATCTCATAGGTCATCATAGCGCAGGGGAATACGCAGTCAAGAAGGAATGGAAAGGACAGAACAGCGACAGCCCGTGGCGATGTACCTAGCTACCCATAGGATGTGAGAAGGAAGCAACAAGTGGGCACCCAAGATTCCCGAGGCTTCTGGCGACAACTGCCAACTGCATATATTTTGCAATAGACGAAAAGAATAAAGGGAATGTCTCATTATGACAAATAATACTTACCATGTCCAAAGGAAGATTTTCTCAACACACTGAAAAGTGTTACTCGTCGCAGCCAGACTGCCTGGTGTCTTCGTGAAGGGCTTATCTGAAGGGAATAATTTGATGTGTTAGTTTACTTAATCGTACCCTAGCATATATTTAGATTTCTGGGTTGGGCGTCCCTTGCCTAATTAGGCTTAAGCCTCGATTCAACGGAATAAATGGGAGAAACATCGGTCCGACAGTCGCTTGACCGCAGTTATCGGTAATAAAAACCTAAGATGTAAATAGCCGAGTTACGGCCAACAACAAATGCGTTGCGAACGACAGAGTAATAAATGTAGTACATACACTTAAGCACAGTGAAAAATACTTGTACTGTATCTGCTGTAAATATACGCGATATAAGATAATAAATAACGGAAATAGGTACCGCAGGACCTCCAAATTGGTTTCTCAAATCGTCCGTTGCTTCCAAAATCCGTTGGATCGAGGCAGGAGTATATTACACTTAGCTTCCTGTTCTATTCCCACTCTTAAGCATAGCTTAATGACTTCCGGCCCCTAATAAAAGCCGACTTAACAAATTCACACGTTGGTGCATACTTGGAATACAATGTACTTCGGTGCTCATTACTTAACGCGTCATGATTCATTATTATTGTTGAATTTATGGCTATTACATTACAGTAGATCTCAATTCACTGATTTCGACAATCGTCTTCAGCTATGCCAAGTTTGCGTTGCAATGCCTTCATTATTTTATCCTATACACGGAGAAAATTGCTGTTCACACAAGCACACACTGCCGTGAAGTGAAGAATAATACCTGCCTTGCCGCGCACTTACATACAAGCCTATCAAGCCTGGGTATACACTATACAGTACCTACAGTATGTCCCGCAGGTGCCTGGGAAGCACAAGCGCCAAACTCACTGCGCGCTATGTAGGTTTGTGACTATTCTGTGTACGTGCATCGCTCTGCGTCCGTGCTGCGTTCAAGGTACGTGTGCTATCTACCATTGACACAAGTCGCTGCATCACAGATTGGGTTAGGTATGGTTAGGTAGTGCTTATTGTAGTGCTTCTGGTGGTGGTGACGACGCGGCAAGAAAGCTTACTTGAACGCACAGCGATCCACGTATACAGCGCGGTGAGTTTGGCGCCAGTGCGCCAGGGAATGACGCTGGTTTTGGAACTAGATATTTTCTCAGTGGACATCAGCTGAGAAAAAATAACTGTCGAAGTGCATGAACTTATAAGTTAAACTTACCGTCCTCGTGATATGGAAGCATAGAGGCGGGAAGGAAGTGAGGTAGGGGCGCTTCGACCTCACGCGCTTGCTCCGTGAGATTTTCTGTAGTCAATTGTGAATCCAGATTTCCTGTTGAACCAGGATCGGCGTTTCTCGACAGCCTCAGCGCCGGCGGATGGTTCTGATTCTCTAGTGAGTGGTCCGCCTCCGCACCTGCACTACTTACCATGGGCCTGAATTGCTGTATTAGGTAGTCCAACTGATCATCGGTTACAGGGGCGGCAGAATTAGAGTAGCTAACTCCATTATCATTGGCTATCGGTACGTGCTGCCTTAGGCTTTCTACCTTATCATCAGTGATGTTCGTGAAAGAATTTAGGTGTCTAAGCTGACCATCAGGATCTAAAAGCTCCAACGCAGCCTTGGCAGGCTGATCGCCATGTGTGGATTTCGATGTAGTATCTCTAGAAGGTTCTTCAACATCTAGGATATGATCGGAGGATGCGGTAAGTGCTGACGCTGAGAACAGCACCACTAAAAGGGTAAGAGCAACTCCTTTTGTCATTGCGGCTTAATCCTTAACATAAAATTGACATTAAATTTACATAAAATACGCAAATCCAAGACTGAATTCTGGAATAAATAACACAGAGCGTAAGTAAAAAACCTGAATTTTACAATTGCTTTGGCGCAGCCACTGCTCGGCGATTCAGCCGTGTATCTGAAGATGTGAACATCTATAACGGAAAAACATATTGCAATTTATTTAGTACAAATTAACATGAGTCATGTCAGAGAACGAAACCTGTACTAAGCAAATAAAACAAGAGATCCATGACTGAAGGCTAGCGACGAACAACGAGTGACTAATAATTCTTTTAAGAAGATTAGTAGTTTATAATAGGTATATTAAAATGTGTCGCCGATTTTTCAAGATGTTGTTTACAATACAAAAGTACACCATATTATAAGAGTGCCCAAGATATTGTGTGGTCGGTAGAATATATATTACGAAAGAACTAAATGTAGATATTTCCTTATGCGAAACAAAAACGACAAGAGAGAAATGAACTCTCTCAAAGAAGAACGTTGCAAAGGCTCAAGACAATGGAATAGCTACAATAAACCAAATTGAACGCACCGACAAGCTCTAAAGACAGTCAATACCTAGGAACTCTTACTAGCTACCGCCAACCAACTGAGTAGGTGTCTATGTGCCTCATAAATTCAACTTTCAGCCCTACGTAATTTCTTTCCGATTCGTAAATTGTGTAGATAATATTTGAAACCGGAGTGAACTACTTCAAGTTTTCAACATAAATTTAGCTGCAAATCACAAACAGCAAATATCGATAAACATTCTATTTTGAGCATTAAAAACCTCTTCAGCGGAGCACAAAGGGGACAGTGGAATGTTCGTAATTTTGATATAATGGATCAGGAAGTTTCATCCGAGGCCAGCAAGATGCCTTTAAACGACAGTAATAGTTCCTATTCTCTTTTTATCGCAAAACCCTAATGATCCTTTTTACTTTGCAATATTTATAATGTTTTTACCTAGTGATGTTTTCCATGCGTGTGTGCTTTATTACGTTTCAACGCTAAAAAAGTACTAATATTTTTATTATTGGGTTTTCAGATTCTACTGACGATGGGATTTATTACCGAAACGTTTAGTTTTATTACTTTACGTTTATTTTAGGATTCTTTGAACTCTCATATTAGACTAGTTATAGTTAGGAAGTTTAAAACTCCGTTTCCTAGCAGAACGATATCAAAGAGCAAGGGGCATATATAGTATGCCAAGACGAAAGGGGACATATTAGACTATAGTTCCTTTTCTGACAGCTACCCTGGTGTTATTGCATTTCATTGAAATCTGGGCTTCTAGCCAGTAGCCACCCGTTCATATGTTTCAGCAAGATGTGTGCATGGTGTATAGTCTGTATATATGCTCAGATTCATAATAGATTAGTAACGAAGGACATCTGTCATCAACTAGAAAAGCCTCGCTATATATACAGTATGTTACCTTTGATTATCCACATAGTTTTTTTGCTTTATTTTTTAAGATAATTGTCTAACGTTGAAATATCAACATCAACTAAATGTATGAATAAGTTGAAAATATAAACAGTACTTGTAAAATAAATATTTAGCCATTTGCTAAGTTTATCATACAATTTGCTTATTTAAGAGTTTATACTGTTACCTCAGATTATGCAACAAGTTAATAAAAACGTTATAAAGAGGAAATAAATACATGTGAACAGGAATATTTTTAATTAAACGTCCAAAACCAAGAAATTATAACTAAAAAAAATTCAATAAACACTGAAATAAGTGTTCAGTAGTGGTAAACATAACAGGTTAATTTTGAACGTGGCAACCTCCATTTTTCATGATTTTTATAAGGCGATTACCTACAGACTTTGCTAGGTTTGATATTTCAGATGGTGGAATAAAATCAGCAGCTGTTTTTACTGCATTCCACAGGCTTACTTCGCGCGAAAACTGCAGACCGCCTTCATAGACCTTCCTTTTGATCATTGCCAAGAGGTTCTCAATGGGATTTAAATCGGAGCTATTCGCTGGCCAGGTCATAACATTAATTGATTTAAATCCTTCATATGCAAACCACTTTAGCAGTGTACGGTACTCGGTGTGCGGGAGCATTATCGAGCCGAAATACCAATTTGGATCAGCGTGCGATAGTCTGCTCATCAAGCCATGGAATCAAGTTGGCTTCAAGAAACTGGCAGTACCTTTCTGCATTCACTTTAGCTCCTTCTCCCACTTCAAATGGACCAATAAGGGTGTCACCTACTATCCCGGCCCAAAAGATTACACCTCTACCACTTTGTTGACACTTAAGCCGTGTCTGTTGAGGTCGGTCAAGGAGGACCCATCCAAACGCCCATCCATCTGGACCATCAAGAGTGGCTCTGCATTCGTCAATAAATATGACATCAGAGAAATCAGTTTTCCTGTTCTCTTCAGACCATTTGACCCTATTTTCTATACGAGTTTTTGTTAGAAGTGGTCGTTTAATTGCTTTTTCACTTTACCTAGCTTCTGCAGAACCTGACATCTTGTGTTTCTGCTTAGTACTGGGACTCCAGCGTCTTCAAATATCGCCTTGCTTGTAGAAAATTATCTTCTAACTAGGGATGTGCCGAATAGTGAATTTTGCCGAAACCGAATATTCGGCCGAATAGTGATTGCCGAAACCGAATATTCGGCCGAATAATAAGTTTCGGCAAGAGTCAAAAACG
>LQNS02278183.1:672777-707705 GCA_001587735.2 Parhyale hawaiensis
CTTTGCTCGAGAGAGATCAGACCAAGTTCTTTTAGGCGACATTCATACGACTTATTTCGCAGCTGAGGTATCAATTTCGTTGCTCTGCGTTGGAGTCTTTCCATTTTATCGATATCTGTAGAAACAAGTTAAAGCACAGGAAGTTCGCCATCACTCTCTTAAGCAATGTCCACTTCGGTCGCAGTACAGTTCACTTACTAAAGTAGTTATGTCAAATCTGATCGTATGCGCTACGCCCTTGAAATCTTCAGAATTGTGACGTCAAAATTACGCCACGCCACTGTGGAAACACCAAACATTCCTCGCTGCAACAGGGGCGTGATGCAATTGTGACGTCACAGTTTTGAAAATTCAAGGGCTTGTTGCAAACACTCAAATCTGACAACTATCTTCTGTACATGAACTGAGGGTCGCAGTCCAATCAACGCCACACCCGACAAACTGGAACTCGTTTCCTTAAAGGCATTCGACCCCCTGACGAGATGATGCTTTGGAAGGTATGATACGATCCAGGACATGACATTGATCATGATAAAGAGCGTAACATAACTAACTGGGATGGGTCACTGTCAATATCCTGCCAATACAGGAATTAGAGCTGAGTCCAATCAATACTTGGGACCGACATAAGAGCTCATTGATGGTTCCTACCATTGTTATTTTCCACAACTGCAGAGTTCAGTCTACATACAGAATATTCTATGATACGGTTACTTACACCAACACAAAGCTTGTAGGCACACAAGTACCTATAAGGTCGCTTTATTACTTAATTTATTGCGAATGTGTTACAGTGCACGTGACTATTGGAGATGGCATTCTAGTCGCTAACGCTTTGAAGAGTGTACCACACACTTTGCTATCTTTACACAAATTCTAACTCCAACCAAAAACACTGTAAAAGTATTTGTTAATCCTTCCTTTCATGAATTACTTTGCCTCCGGTGTAGGAATAACACTATATTTATGAAGTAATACATGTAACGGTATGAAAGACAGGGTTAGGTCTCGGCCGAAATGATACTGCGGCAACAGAAAACAAAATGTTGCAGTACTGAAATGAAATGCCCCATATGCTCAACTAGTATATATAAGAAGGGAAAATTTCCCTGGCATTTACATGTGTGATATAGCCATGGCCATGAGGCAGTCTTACTACGCATGAACAAACAGACTTCGTTCAACAGAGAGTAATAAACAACAGAGGGTAAAACGAATACCATGCTTTGCGTGCAACGCCACTAATATTCATAATCATTCCCGTCGAAATGTACCTAGGTAATGAAGCGTGCAAATGCCAAGGGGAAGGTCATGGGCGGCACAAAATCCGGGAGGAATCATAACAAATGAATCGTTTCGAGTGCCACCTTCAATAATAAAAGTGACTAGCGACAGCCACAATCAATAGGAAATACACCAGCCATGGAGGCCTGAGACAAACACTGGACAGGACAATATCCGTGGATACCTACTGGGCAGCAGGAAAAGCCTAATGTGGATATTACAAAAAGACTTATTTTCATCACAGAGAAATTGACTGATGCATCAAAAGCAGCAACGATTTTAAGGATACTAAACGGTGAACTACAAGGAGGTTAGTGCAACTTGTATTAGATACAAAGCAAAGGGGTGCATTAGCTGCAATGCTACTCACTAGGCTTTACTTAAAACTTTTATAGGCTATACAAGATTCATTTTCGTTTAACTTAGAGACTGCTTTAGTAGGGAGTACAGAACTACCAAGGAGAGCGTTGACTGCAGAGAGACAGATCTAAATATACAGGCAACTCCACGCATCAATGGCAGGATGACAATAATAACTACGGAAAAAGACTGGACGAGTCGGGACTTATTTTTGGCAGCGCAGCAACAGCAAGTTTGGTTATTTTACCAACGTTACAAGAAAATCACTCTGCACTACAAAGCAGAAAAACACTCCGCGCGTAAATAAACACAAAAGTAATACATTAATAACATAGTAAGATTCAAACAAACAGGAGTTCAGTGAAAACAAGCACTCAACTTTTGGCAAAATTGGTGGCACATAATCAAAATGACATTTAAAATGACACACGTAATCAATCATGAAATTCTTTGGCAATACGGTAGTGTCCCTGTTTAAAATTTAAATATTATGCAATTCAACACCTTCCACAGTTGAATGTTATAAGGGACCTTGACACTTGCACGATTTCCGTTCCCGCATTGCAATGCCGCGGATTTCGGTGCACCCAAGTTACAGTCTTCGGGAGCGAGCGTAAAAAGGGTGTGAGGGGTAAGACGGGGCGTGACATGTACAGAGAATTTGGAAGTACTAAAACATTCGGCACGCATCAATGTTCGTGCCATGAGCGTGTCACTTGCGTGAACACTGCGCGAACGTTGTCGACTGGGCGTGGCGATGCGGGAGGAAGACAGCGAAAACTATGGGTGTCGTGCGTGAGTAAATTGCGTGTCAATGTTATACACAAACACGACTTCACCACCGAAATGGTACACCTTGTCACGACGCACTGCGCGCCAGTGTCGGGGTACAAATCGTTCGAGTGCCAGGGAGACATTACAGTGCGTCATACGCGTTAAATAAGTTGGAATGCGGTATACATCGCAATAAATTTTTCACTTTTCTACGGGTAGCAATCAAATTTGAAGTAACAAGCTGTATATTGCAATAGGCACTGGAAAGTCATACAAATCATTTACAAACGAAAATAGTCCAAGTTCTGAGACGGATATCTGACAACCAAAAGTGAGAGTGGACTTCCGTAAAGAGAAGCGTGTCGGACGATTTCAATAAATCTAAGATAAGTCGTAATGATGGCCGGATGTAAATGGTACTGCGGCATCTGGAGTGTCATCGGATCACAGCGCCTCGAAGTGGCACTCCACTGCTTGCTACGGAACTGCTATCGTCGAGTATGAGACGGGTTGCGGAGAAGTTCGCCGCACTGCTGGAAGCCAGACTTTCATCTGGGCCGAAGGTATGGTCGTTTTGGGAACTGCTTTGGTTGAGACGCCGGACGTTCAATGCCGTACTGCTGTCGCCATCCAATGTTTCACGGGCAGTTCTATAGCCAGCAGAGTCCGATACCTGTGAGAATGCGGAAGATCCCACGGGCAAGTCATCCAAAAATCCTCTCATCTGATTACCAGAGTTTTCATTGTAATCTTGACGATTCATGCCAACGTATGAAATTCCGTCCTCATTATCATCAAACATCGTGTACCTCGAGTTGCGTTTGCGAACTAAGTTTTCGTAGCAAGTCGTAGCATTTTTGTGGCAGTACCTGAGCAGCAGGAATACCTCTGGCACAGCTACTACAATAATTAAGCTACTCAGTACAATTTTGGCAAAACCAGCGCTGTAAGCGTGAACATTGAGGATGGCCTGAGTGGGACACACGCCATCTTCTTGAGCGTACGGAGAGCTGCTGCTCGTGTGCAGGAAGTGGTCATAAAGTCCGCGGCTGCACGGTGGAAAGAAGACATTACACAGCGTTCGCTATGTCTTATTCTACATTGATCGCAAGCACAATTACTACTAGATATAAGCCGGGAATTCATAGAAAGTGCGAGACGAATGAGATCACAAAGGTGGGTTCACACTAAAACTTTTCTCTAACGGTGTCGTGAGAACCTTCCTACGGTCATCGAAACGCAGCGAGACTTCACAGATTGCATCCCAGACGCATAGGTCCGTGGTTCCGACTAGTGAACGAGTAGTACGAGGCTAAAGGCTCAAGTGTCAACCCGCCTTATAAGGAGGAATGCGAAGTCACAACACACAGTGTAACAGATTTGTATGGTTGCAAAACACCAGCGGTTAGGTAAGCGTGAACTGCGTTAACTACCTCATGATGAGAATAGGATTGCCTGCTAAATATTAAGATCACTGTCATTTGCACACTTAGTAAGTTTCTCAGTTGTAAACCGGCATATAACCCGAGACCAGTAAATTACACTGTAAGCTTGATAACATCTGATGAGCTTCAAACTACTGAAGCTCAGTGAATCGAATGTATATATACCTAAAAAGGTGGCATGAAAAACACATCATGAACAGGCGCTAGCTGCTTCTTGCTGGTAGCGAGGACTCTTAAAGAAAAGAGCTATTAGTGGCATTCACTCAGTTGCATGGAGTCAGCATCCCGAAACAGAATTTACCAGCATTTTGAGGTGTGTTCCAAGAAGCAGCGTTCTCTACAGTAACGTTTCAACAGTGCCAATGATAAATAAAAATAGTGACTCCCAAGAGGTTTTCCACTAAAAAGTTTACCGTAAAGATTCGACATTGAGCAACATAAAAATTGTAGCACAATGAAGCGAGATTTAGAAGCCGAATAGCCTGAAACAACTGATATACTGAGACTTCAAGGTTGAAGGAAGCGAAAAAAATCACTCGCGATGTCGAAAAAAAAACTGCAGTGTGTTTTGTGGAAGCACTGAACGGGTATTTAGGTAAAAGCATTAAACGAAAAACACAAAATCTCAAAGTCTTGCTAACGTGTGAGTAAATAATAGGAACATGTACGTATAGTTACGAAGTAAATCTGTGAACTTAGTAATAAGGGTGGTCGCAAATGAACAAATTATGCATGCCAACAATAAAAACCAAGAGCAGATAGGATAATCAGTAACAGTCTCAAGTTCTAACAAAAGCGGTAAAATATTACGGGGTGAAAGTGAAACAGAAAGACAACTAGTTAGTTAGTTATAAACTTAGTTTAACCTCCGTAGCCGCAACTCAGGCGTTCCAACAGAGAGATGAGTGTGTAGTATTTAAATACCACATAATTTGTCGCGTGGCCTACGTGCGCTACTACGGGCAGGAAACAAGGCGCAAAGCATAGTAGAAGACACTCGAGCGGTCGGCCTCTTTCACGGCCTTCCACACGAGAGAGATCAGAGAAGTCCCGCGGAGTAGGTGCGCTATCTCGATCGACAGCCCACCTCGCGGAACAGAAAAGGAAATAGAGAACCTACCTAACTTTACAATACTAACCTTGTCAGCAGGAACTGCGGCCAGATGCTACATCCCCTGCGGAGAAGGCACTCGGAACCCTTGGGTGCGTGATGCCCAAACATATTGTGGCAGGGATAGGGCCCGCCCCAATATTCCCCTGAGGGCCAGAAAGACAACTTTCCAATGTTACTAATGCAACCACTGAGAATACGAAAAAGCGCAGTCAGGGCAAGGTTACCTCAAGATTTAATGCATAATTGAACCACCTATTCAGGGAATGGAGTCTTTTATCTAGCTCACAGATCCAACTGCACAAGCATGGCAATTCCAATACAACCTATGCAAAATTAGAAAACACAATAACCAGCTCGATGAAAGCGCGATTTGTGCAAAGCTAAAACAAAAACAAAGTGCGCAGCTTTCAGACAGTAAAACTTCAGCGTAATTAATGCAACATAAAAAGCATAGTTTCTAGAAAGTACAAGAACCCCAGACACCAAGGAGAATTTGTGAGATTTTAAAATATAAGAAAGAAGAAGATATCGGCGTCTAAAATATGCGAATACCGGTACTTTGAAAAAGCCTTTGCTACAAAAGCAATAACGCCCAGATAGTCGTATTATAGCGGGATTCTGAGCTTAGACAAGTTATCACCTACAAATTATCGAGACGTTTAGCACTCACAATTTTAGGGTTAAAAGTGCTACACCAGTGTATAGACAACCAGGGCATGGCCACTGGTAAGCTCCGGCCCCGCTATTATGACTCAGGTGAAATTTCAATTCCTGTCAATCTCCAATACGATAAATACTGATAGGAGCCAATAGGTCAATTTTGGTAAGCTCGGCCGGGCCGCTCCAAACCGCGAGGCAATTGTGACTGCACACATGCGAAATAATTTCACTTGCTTCATTTGGGGTCACGGTTAACGTTTCTGGGGTACTGTTGCCCAAACGGAGATTTGTGATTGCAATCCCAGTCCTGAAGTCGGATGAATATCCACGCCACGATTGCCGACTTGAGCCACCTACTTACTGCCTATTACGCAGAGCTTCCTAAAATGCCGAACCTTACACTTTCCTACACTATATGCCCAGTTGCACAGGCTTCGATTCCTATTTCTCGACAGCTGTGAACACCGACTGAGACTCCTGGTCTCCAAACACGTCCGACTCCTCGTCACTGTACTTCTAATGGCAGCACCACTATGGGGTGAGGGTCCCAGGGTCGAGTTCTGTCCTACAGCGATGCGAAACGAGGAAATAGTTCTGAGGTGACATCAAATGTAACGTATGGAATTTACACAATATATTACCGGTACAGTAGCTATGGGGTAATTTCGTAGCGAAGCAAATTGGAGAGTGCGACGAGCACAATGATTTGTAGACAACGCAATCAATAGGCAGGCACATGCTATAATAGATTTGTTACAAATCATAAAGCTAATTAGGATAGGCAAATTCCGACAATATGTAAGAAGATTCCAAGTACATTTAATGTAAGTCCCTAATCGCGCTTTTAAAAATATTAGAATATCTTTATACGACTGATGAGAGGAAGACAATCGTATACGCATTTTCCTATAACCATTAAATTCATTTCTAGTCTGACATAAAGACAACAGCTCCTCTCGAGTGCCCGACTGATCTCTGTGGATGGGTTCCTTGGTTCATCTATTACCTGCTATCTAACCTCAGTGAGAAAATATTGATAATGACGAACACTGTTAAGTGCAAAAGTTAAAAAGTAAGAGTTTCTTCAAAAGTAACGAAACAAGGTGCAAAATACATGCTAGAAATTGTAATCAGGCGTTAGTAGAAACTAAAACAAGAATATAGAATATGTGCTAGAAACTTTGATATATACCTAATAATATGAGTGCAATACCTAAGCATATAGGGTTATATAACTCAATAAACTAGAGCGAATGTTCAAGATGAAGCGTAACTAAAAATATTGAAAACAACTAGCAATGAGTGTCAGTAACTAGGCGGTCAAGCACGGTGCTAACCAAGCTGTAAATTAACCAATAGTATTCTTAACATATACGTTTGTTCATTGATAACTCATTGTTTATAAATAAGATTTTTCATGAGTGGAAAAAGCATAATAGGCGGAGGCAAAACTGGGAACTCATGCGCTGTCGGTCGCCAAAACGCTATAACAGCCCTATGGGATGCTATTAAATTCACAATTTGCCTGTATATTTGTTCAAGCCAACCTTATCACATGCAACGATGTTAGAAGAGGTTGAATGCAGCAGTCCAGACTCTGATTTTTTGAACACTTTGCATAGAACCGGAACGGGAATGTAAAGAGAACGGTTGCTTCGATAAGTACCGATAAGCAGGCACAGATTACCTCAAGTCTTTAGACTGAAGCCAATACATTAACGATGGTTTGAACCTCCAAACAAAGTAGGTATAATGGTATATGTGAATGAGGCTAAGCTGCAAGAGACCTTAGGCGTTATGCTGCTGCGTTCGTGCCCGCAGCCGTCCAGATGCGATTCTTGTATTGTTACGAAGTGTATGTTGAATCTGGCACCAAATGTCCACTACACAAGAAATCAGTCAGCTACGCGGCAATATAACAGGTCTTTTTCTGAGAGCATACAATAGGCCTTGTGTCCAGCCTAGAACGTTCCAGTGCACAGCAAGGCCGCTATCTCAAGCACTGGCTAGATTTTTCCTGCACGGCCGTCAGAGAATAATAGGTGTATAGTGATACTCATTAGTAGTACCTAATAGTAGTCGAGGGATGTCATTGGAGTGCATCATCAGCACAGACCATGGCAAAAAGTAATAACAAAGAACGTCAAGTTTAAATTTCGCCTCAAGAAATAAATAATAAAGTACAGCGAGTAGGACAATACCTACATCAACATACTCAGCAGGGTTTCTGAGTCAGGTAGAACAAGTCCCGACTCCGACTCAAGGGTTGAGAGCCAGTGTTCGGTTCCCGACTCTGACTGCTTGAACACTAAAAAGTGTCTCGACTCCAAAGGAATCAATGTCTGCAACCCTGCTAGCCAACAGTAACAGTTATTATGCATGATCGTGATATGTGAGCGACAAGCGCACAGGAAGCGAACACAGAGCTGCATACAGAAAAGACACTTCTATTTTCGACACAGTATGCACGCAAATATTCAGTCAGTCAGTCCGTACAGTGTTGCCGTGCTTTGTTGAGATCTGGAGCACCAGGCTATACTGTGTGACGACGAGCAACACGTTTCCTTTATATACCGTAGGCTTTTAAGGTTCCAAATGATAGAAGCAATTTTAGCAAGACTAGCATTATGTGAAATGTGCTCGAATGGCATGCGTGAGCGTTGAAGGGTTAATATATAAGACAGCTTGCATCAACTATAACCAACATTCGTGCACGTAACAAAAAAAGTGCAATACACAAGGTATTAAGTTATTACTGATGTCAGTTCTACAATTATCTCGTAGCAATAAATGTAATACAAGACTATCTATGCCATGCTTCACTGATATTATTCATTGCAAGTTTGACAACCGTAACAGCAAGAGTAATCCGAACAATAATGCAAGCAGGGGAAGCAACCTTCACATAGTCGCTTGAGAATAGTTACCTATACCTATTACATAAAATAAGTCTAACGTATGGGCAAATTATTTGAGCATACTCCTTGGGTCGCCTATTGGGCCAGTGCGCTATTACCAGTAGCGAAGTAAAGAAAGAGCGCAAATCCACCAGAAATTGCTCGGTATGCACGAGATTGAAGTGAAACGCCGAGAGAATGCACCAGGAGAGCAACAGACCACTATCTTACAGGACATCAGCCATCTCTTTTATGTGGGCGGAGAGAAGAACAATAGTGTCCTCATACGCTGAACTGGTTCTGGATAACAATTTCATATGGACAATGTAACTTGGCTCAGCGAGTTCTTGCGTCCAGAAGATCGGCGAGTAGGTAGGTAGGTACTTGCGTCCAGAAGATCGGCGAGTACTAGCGTCCAGCTGATCGGCGAGTATTTGCGTGTATCTGATTAGCGAGTACTTGCGTGTACTGGATTGGTAAGTATTTGCGTGTATCGGATTGGTGAATATTTGCAAGTATCTGAATGGCGAGTACCAGTGTATCTGATTGGTGAGTATTTGCGTGTATCTGATTCGTGAGTGTTTATCTGATTGGAGAGTATTTGCGCGTATCTGCTTGGAGAGTATTTGCGTGTATCTGATTGGAGAGTATTTGCGCGTATCTGCTTGGAGAGTATTTCCGTGTATCTGATTGGTGAGTATGTGTTTATCTGATTGGAGAGTATTTGCGTGTATCTGATTGGTGAGTATGTGTTTATCTGATTGGAGAGTATTTACGTGAATCTAATTGGAGAGTATTTACGTGTATCTGATTGGAGAGTATTTGCGTGTATCTGATTGGTGAGTATCTGCATCCACATGATTGCCTCAAATGTAATATGAAGCTCAGAAAATCTGGATAACTCATCCATACACCGTACTTACCAATTACAAAAATATATACTATCATGAAAGCTCTTCCGTCACATCTAAGGTCAGCATAGAAATAGCAAAACGGTACATGTCCTCTGCTATTCCCCGAAGTCAGCCAAAGTAAACTGTAGGGGTAAACATTACCAAATTTCCTAAACAGACCGTAACTAAAACCTGATAAAAGAACCGTGAACAGGAATCAAGCTAACGCAAAGCGGAACAGCGTATGCTAGAAACATAAAAAAATATACACGTAAAGATGTGAGTTTACTCAAAGCTAACTCTGCTACATATTTTCAAAAGCCTATAATGAACTCCAAGAAAAAAAAGCCAACATTCAAGACAAGATAAAAGTGATACAATCACAGGCGCGGAAACTTTATAAAAGTTATAATCAATAAACGCACATCGATGGCATAGGTCATGGAAAAAATGGTGACCGAGTTCGACTGGAAGGAAGAGTCGAATGTTACCGGCTACCTATCGCTTGATACACAATCGGTGAACTAAATAAAAGTTACGATGACGGAAGAAGTACTAATGAACATGAGTGTCCACCACACAACATTGATGGAATAAATATAGATAGCACTTTTGATCAAGTTTAAGATATATTACCTGCGATCTTCGTCCATTGCTACTTTTATTGTAGTTTCTCCACAAGCAATTATATCGTTAACGTTTCTTAAACGACAGGTTACTAACAATGATCAACACAAAATAAGCAAAGTGACGAACGTCTTTTGAAATGCCTTCAAGCTATAACACAATTCACCCCTGCACAAAATTTACCTACTGTATGATATGAGGAACTGAACAGTGGATACAGTACTTTTAAATCTATACAAATACAAGAGATACCCTGACAATAATACGTACAACGCTCGAAAAATGTAGAGCAGAATCAGAATTAAACATCATGTTTCCTACCACGGCGATATATAAAATAAAACAGTTTTCATTCACACGAAGTTTTTCTGAGTTGAAAGTGGCTCTATGATAATCCCAGGGCCGAATATGAGCTGCTCTGCCCTGATATTTGAGAGCAATGCTATCAAGTGTGGAAATTAACAGACCATAGGGACAATGTCAACACATCTATGGGGACGTTGATGATGTTCACACATCGACAGGCCTGTTGACTATGATGTTGGCAAAGCCATCCGCCACCCTGCGGAGGACTGAGGGCGATGTTCCAACATCATCGTCAGCAGTGATCCTCTGGCCCACGTCCTCCCCCAGTAGAGGGTCGTTGACGGAGTCGCCGTACAGTCGCTTTTCCAGTATGCGCTTGCGTACTTTTAAACCTATGAAGACGAGTAAGGCAACAATACAGATGACGACCAGGACGGAGATGCCGACGATGGCAGCGTCAGTCATGACCTGCTTGTGGTGACGAGAGGGACACACGGGGTCGTCCTTGGCATACGGTGGCAGCTTGGTAGTGTTGAGGAAGTAGTCTCCAGAGGCGCTGGATGGAAGAGTAAGGCCCAAGTTAGCCCCATCTGTTCGTATGAACTATATAAATGTGGTAATGGTGGTAGACTGAAACCAAAAAACACGGCTTCCACAGGGAAAAACAGCACCGTACTTGAATGTCCATCGCGCGGTTGACCAAGGCAACTGTACCTTCACATTCAGCAATACGTACGGATGCAGAACAGTGCAACACCCCTTTTTTTATCAGAAAAGTTTTCCATTCTTGGTTCTGCAAACTCCTGTTCATACCTCCGAATGTTGGAGTCACTATTCATTTCGAAGCTCAGTCCAAACCTCAACGACATGCAGTCATCATACCCCTTGAAAACAGCTCCCCATTAGATGAATTTTTAACTTGTGGTGTATGTTTTTAGAATACTGTAGTAGCATATTTTGAAAATACCAGTGCATCATTTGTTTATGTTTGTTATTTGAGATTGCTGCTGATGACCTTTAGGGTCGAAACGTTTGAACCAAATTTTAATAGAAATGTATTTTAGATCAATTGTCTTCGCTCTGACCTTGATTTTAAAATGGTGTCGCATTCTGCAACCAAATTTAATAAACAGTATTAACTATCCACTTGTATATAACAAGTAGCTTCTTCACCGCATGTGCTTCATGCGAACTATTGAACAGCTAGCTATCAGGGGAAAGTAGGTACTCATTTCATTGCTCGTCACCTAAGTAAAATGCAACAAGATTGAGAAAACAAGGAAAGTTATAAATGCTTTATAAATAAGGCGGGCAGGTATACTGTCCCAATGAAAAGCTAACTAGAACGCCTCGTGGCGGAAGACCATCACCGGTGGTGGGAGCATATTTCATCGCCATCGTTTTTATCGGCCAGCTAATCCTAGTTTTCTGGCATGGGTCACATCTAGGACAGCCCACCAGACTCTCTGCAAAAAATATCATGAAGATAGCTCAACTCCTACCTGTTTTTGAGTGGAGAACACATTTCATTGCCATCATTTTTTATGGCCAGCTAATCCTATTTTTTGTCAATTTTGCATGGGTGAAATTGAGGGCAGCCCGCCAGACTCCCTGCAAAAAATCGTGAACATAGCTGAACTAATTCTGTTTTTGGGCAGAGAACAAATTTCATCGCCGTCATTTTTTATAGCCAGCTATTCCAAGTTTTTGGCATGGGTCACATCGAGGGCAACCTACCAGATTCCCTGCAAAAAATTTTCAACGTTGCTGAACTCCTTCGACCACTTATTGGGTGGACAGACAAATATATATATATATAAATATGCTTTATTTTCTTTAAATGGTATAGATATATTGAAGAAATGCTTCTCATCGATTTCTTCAATATAAATATGCATACAAATATATATATATATATATATATAAATTGAGGCTTGTGACGTTAGAGCGACAATAGCAAACCGTCGCGCACTAGGGCGACACGAGAAAGCTAACCAACAATGAATTGGCGCGTGGAAGGTTAGGTAAGGCCAGGACTGGTTTTGCTAACGTTCCAATGACGCTACGAACAACTATAAGGCCAATCAAAGACTGACGCTAGGTAACGAAAGCTCATTTTCAGGCCAATCAACAACTGACGCTAAGTAATAAACGCACATTGGGACGTTAGTAGAGCCAGTCCTGGACTTACCACCTAACCTTACACAGGCCAATTCACTGTTGAAGGGGCTCAGTACTAGGGTGGTGGCAGCATCTAAGCGCGCATTTGCTATCGAGAAGACGGCGGAACCGGCCCGTACGGTGTTTTTTATGTGCTTTAGTCTACGGGAGGCGACTTCAGATATGTACAACATAGCGGACACACTCAGTTGTCACCTCAAAAGTCGGATGCTGCCCAGTAATTAAAGGAATTTTTTTAAGGTGTCGCCCCAGTGACACTATCACTATATATATACACATACATATACTTAAATCTTCAACGAACACATTATCACCTCTCTCGCTTTGTTCACGGGTGATAACGAGAACAAATTCGTAATAATATTTGCGTTTTCTTATTAAAGCGTCAGTTAAACATGAAAAGCATGTAAACGCATTGATCGAAAAATCTCTGCAAAAAGCGAGTCCCCTTTGTTGTTTCATACCAACGAGTCAAATAATAATACCACACACTCTTGTGCCTCAACCGCCTGGTGACTAAATCATGGAGAAGCATTAGACGTGCAAGCTGGTTAATAGGCAACTATTTACATCAAAGGAAAGGTACAGCACAGCGGGTCATCACCGGGATGCTTCAGAGAGCGATCCAACAAGTAGTAGATAGAAGTGTCTATGGATAGGTCCTCCAAAATAAAACTGAGACAGAAAAACAAGTTTAAGAACAAATATCACAGAAGAAACTATTAAGAAATGAAGTTTTCGTAACCAGAGTGCTACAAATGAGTGGGTGAAGCAAACACAGCGAGAAACAATCATCAAAAGTGAACTTGAATTTTAGAGCAAACTAAATTTTAACCCATTCTACAAAATATAAAAACTCAACTCAAGTCATTCTAAAAAAATCGATTTGCTTCATTACTAGAAGAATTCCAATGTGATACCCCACTCAACGCATGCATGCTACACAAAGAGAATGTTCTACCACCCTCTAATATCATTCAGGGTCGTCACCAGAAGTGGAAATCGTAAATCAGTTTCTAAGGGCGAATTTTTCTGTAGGGGACGTAGAAGCAGCAAGAAAGTGTAGAAAAAACTTTGGACTAAAACAACTTGTGTGTTGGCATACTGACACATTCTGTTCCATGAGTATATATAGCCTACTCATTATTTATTGCTTGCAGAATCGAATCTGATGCTAGTTGAAACGTTGATTACAGTTTCATCGTCAGAGCGTTTCCTCTATGTATGACAAAGGTACATCATTTCAATTTGAAATTTTGGGACGATATAAGAAGTGACTCCGATGCTACATGGCGCACCTCAAAATGCTCGCTGTTATTTGCCAACAACAAATTCCATTCACAACAAGATAGCTATTGCAGGCAGAGCATAGCTGCGAAACACAGAACATGATTCACGAGGAAACGAGCAACGTCATCAGATCAGGTATGAATATTCTACACGTCAGTGCTAACTCGAGGTCGCTTCATAATACTACACTCCAAAATGCGTGGAACTACTGACATATGAAACATACTGCACACCACCTCAAAGGCGATAATTATAATAACATGAAAATTTCTTTCTTCTAACATGAACAGACCTATTTCACTCACACAACAATACGTGTCATCGAAGCTGACGTATGGGAATTGCCCAATTAACTTGAATTTCTACAAACTACAATGCCAGAGAACCTCGGAGAATTGTGGTTTTCACAATTCTCTGCGAAATTTAATCGGCGTCAAATGTTCAGATTCATATTCTCACAATACTTTAACAGCAGTCATAAGTATATGTACCAGAGCTCAGATTCATAGATGAACTGTGAAAAATAGCATACAAGAGAGAAGGTACGATTGGCAGTGGGCTGCATAGATTGATTCTATTTAATCCCTAAGGCCAGTGTTGTCCAAACATTTTCACCTATTGCACCCTTTATTATCTTCTACTATTACGTGCCCTCTCCCCAGCTCAGTATGGAAGACGAAACTCAAATTTTGTTCAGGATAATCAGACAAATAGTAGGTATATTAATTATGAATGTTGGTTGAAATTTGGTTGTTGAAATTTATTCCACAAACACAGAAATAATAATTAACAAAATGCTTGAAAATTACTTTGTTTCGGTTGTGTGTGCTCCTCGTTTGTTCACGTACCCTCATGAACTATGTTGCGTACCTCCAGCGGTACGACGCAGACTCAAATTTGAACAATACGGCCTTAAGCCGAATTCTATGAGGCTAGCTCACTAGAAGAATTAGCTCTCCAATTCCAGCACACACAGCGACCTACCAAGCAAATGCACTAAGACTTGCACGAAAGCGTTGCGTCTCAGCAATGTATACACCTTGCACGCTACCAGGGAGTATCCAAAGCCCCTGAAAGCCATGTAGCACCAACCAACTGATATAACAACAAGCAGGGCTGAGGAGTCAGATACCTAACCCAAGTCCGACCCTGTTCCTGGGTCTAGCCCGTTCCCGAATTCAACTCTTAGGACTTGAAAATATCTGATTTCGACTATACAACAATGAGAACTAGCACTGCAAATGTGTCCATGATCTTTGCAATGATGACCCTAGCTCTTTGCTTCGGCCGGATAGCACAAGTACAGGCTGTCTGCAATGCAACCGTCAGCAATGGCCCAATTTTCAAAACAGTCTGAGCGTATAAAATTTCCATTTCGTACGTGCAAGACATTTTACGGAAGTTCACCAAAAGTATAGATATTTTGAGCGGGAATGGAAGTTTCACGTACAGCCGTACGTGTTCAAACATTGAGCTGTGCAGAAATATGGGCAATTTAATTTAGCTATAAACAATGTTGTAATAAGAAGGAAGTCGAGGAGTCAACCGCGAAAATTAGATAATTGTTACTATGAAAATGCCAGTATAACATGAATACTATTATAATGACATCTTTTCAAGTAGCTATACAATCTTGTAGCTATGAAAGAATTTTACAGGAGTAAATTATGCTGCATTAGGCACATGGCACAAAACTGATAAGTGCTTCAAGGTGAGACAAATGGAGTTTTCCCAAACTATGAGATAAAGGAAACAACGAATCTCCTGCGTGACCATTTACCGAAAATCAACACATCACATCAGTTAGTGGACATTAAGATGGACAAAGATGCCCAATGCCTGTGAGGAGGCCCAGACTAGATTAGGTCTATACTGGGTTATTCAATGGAAGCTTCCAAGTTACAACAGTGTGCAGGCAATACTAATGGCAGTTCAAGGTAGCAAATAAACAGAAGAGTGGAAAGCAAAGGGGCTCTTAACCCGCATCCGGTTGCTGATTTTGCGGGATAATGATATTTCTACAGATATGCTGTCCACAATTGTGCCCAACCTCCGGATACGGGTTAATAAAATTGCCAGCAGTATAAACAAAAGACTGCCTCTAAGAATAATATCTGGAAATGAATCCTGAGTTAAAAGTGGGGTAGAATTGTTGAAGTTGAACCACAGAGTCCCCATTGAAGGGTAGTTCTGCTGCCACAATTACATAGGCTATCATTTTTTCAAACACACACCTGCAAACAACCACAGTGGTGATCCCGTTACTAGAACAACTGCTTATTCAATGCAAAAATAATCCAAGAGACTAGGTTGATTAGTAATAGGGAGTTCTTAATCTGGCGCATTTTCGTTATAAAAACACTCGAGGTGTATAGAATGGAGAGGAATTGCTTTGAGAGTCTGCATGTCACCAGAGCTTTTTCACGTACTACGGTTTTCTCATTGAACTTTTCATGAATGGAATTACAGTATATGAAAAAACAAATAGAATCTTTCACAACCCAATTAAAATCGACTATGTGAGAGAGCAGCAACCATCAAAAGGAGACCAAATAGTCCTTGTGGCTGCTACCTAACACCGGGCGCTTAATTTAGGCTAATAATGACTCCATGTTTCTTATGATAGCGACCAGCTCAGACTACTTAACCCTAGAATGGTAACAGGTGGTGCCTTTCTCCACGGCAAATTTTCTTGTCATGCATCTTTTTCTGAAGCATATTATTTACAAACAATTATGATGCTACGAATGATTTCAACTACTCTTGGTTTAATAATAGAGTAAGAGCTGTACTTTTTTCTGCATGTTCTCAAAATAAATTAAATTTTAGAATAAGCGTAACTTTTCCCAAATTTTAATTCTGGGAATAACTCCTCCTACGACATGGAGAAGTACCAATCTGGGATAACTAGGACTGATACGTCTGCCCTTCTCCAACAGTAGCTGAGGACATTCTCACGATAATCAAAGTCAAGACGCATCACTGTTCAGTTCACAGGTGCCAGCGCTAGTTGGCTCGGCTATAGTGAGAGAAAGGCTCAAGTGAGAGCCCGCCTATACAAAATTGCAAAGTTGAGTTACTTTACCCCGATGTTTTTTCTCAAATTGTACAACATAATGGGACTCGGAAGTTATAATACAAGCAATTGTTATTGTGATTTATCACTGGTATACTTTCCTTTTAGATCACTTTATTCTATAAAATTATGAAAAAAGATGGTGAATATACGCCATTCAACAGTTAAGAACCCCTTTATTTTGAATAATTTTCGACAATGAGATTTGTGACGTGATCAAATATGGTTACTTGGTGCCCGAGAAAGAGCTGAATTCGAGTAACGGGGTACCACTGCACAACAAAACAAAAGGCGGCTACTCACCCAGATTCAGCCAATATACCCATGTACTGGGGAACAGAACCGCAGTTGGGGGGCAGCCTGCAGTAAGCCTCGTAGTTCTTGGCAGTCCTAGCCATGAACTTGGTGCCTGTCGCGTCGTAGTCGAAGCTCTCGATGAAATAGGCCGTGGCTATCTTGTGGTCACATCTAATCTCGCCTGCAGTAGTGCACACAACTTCCCATGAGTCTCTTTATAATAATACATGAGGTAGTTAGCTAATTGTTGTATTTTCATCTCACAGTGGCGTTGGATGCACGTTGTAACGAACATCTTATTATGAAAACATCTTATTACTAAAACATGATAGTCAATAGGTTAAATTTAATTATTGTCGTGTGGTCTGAGGTCATACCTACCTGATTTCGCCAACAATAAACAAAAAATGCATGATAATCTTACGGTCAATAAAAAAATAAGGACAAATATATAATCAACACAATATAATAAACACCGTCGTGAGTTTATATGTTTAAATATTTATATGTAGCTATCTTTCGTGTCACGCTCTTAACGAAATAGGCGAAAAATAGGCAAGACCGCAGATTTTGTAAATCGATGACAAGGTTGCAGAAGATGGTGAAGGCTGATTCTCATCCCTTTCTCTGAAGAAAGGGATGAGAATCTGCTTGAAACACTTCTTGAAATCGGAACAATAGGTATATATGCAGCTTCGGGAGTTGGATTTTGTAACTTTTCTTTCGGTCACGATGCGTAAATTCGACAGATGACCAACGGAGCACTCACGAGATGATGATTCTTCACGGGTAGTAGACAACTATTTCTTCTAGCTTACTGTCTTTCTCTTCTTCTTCTTCTACAGCAGCATTACCCTATTCGAAGGGGGATCGCTGAAGCAGATCTTGCTATTCCCTGTATTTCTGTCCATTACCATGTGTTCCTCCAGCTCCATACCAAGCATATCATCCCTCACACTGTCGTTCTTTGACGGTGCGAATTTTCATAACAAAAAATTTCAGCACTTCAGTGAAGCAAATATTTAATCGCAAGACTGTATCTAGGCTACGGAGCGCTTACAAGTACACAAGCTGGCTGGAGTTACATTCAAGTCTATTGCAGTCTTTTCCTCAAGATTTTCTTTTCCCTCTCACTATATTGACGACGCAAGTCGAATTAAGAAGGAAGATAGGGAACGTATAAGGAGGGCGAGACTACTACAGTCTACGAATGGAGAGAGAGAGAGAGATGAATCGTCTATGCGATACAGTCAAGAAAGACTTGAAGCAGAAAGGTTACAGAAGTGAATGAAAGCTGCTGATAAGCGTGAGCAGGAAAATGTGGAAACGGCAAGTCATAGAAAAGAGGATCTAAGGTTGACAGCATGACTATGGATAAATTAAGAAAATGAAGCAATTTAGAGAAGCTTCCGCCACGGCCTATATTAATAAAAATGTAAATTATTCCGTGAATTTTTTCACGCGAGGGTCCACTATGGGATAATAAAGTACGCTAAATATCGGCTTCTTTCGCCAACAACAGCTTAATGCACGAGCTTGTTTTGGTTTCTACAGACTTCTAGCTAGTTCAAGAGCATTGGGTTCGCGTACTTCACTACCGTGTTCCAATAAACTTACCGATTTTCCGTCACTATACAGGTAATTTTGCAACTGGTTAATATAGTGCAACCACCACCCCCAAAGAAGAATTTGAGTCACAACTCACCGGGATTGTGCTTGTGAGGACAAGCTGGTTGATAGTATCCGCCGTTGGGCCAGAAGTCTGTGTGGCCAATGGACATGTGGATACCAAAGCAGTCCTGCAACGAGAAAAAGAGCGCCATGGTATGAAGCTTCAAAAATGGATAGAATTCTCAGTGAAAAACTCATAAGATTACCAGTTTTTAGTCTAGCCCGTTTCACTGCAAGTTGCAGCACTACCTACTTGCCGTAAAATAAATAAATGCATATACAGTAATTCAATTTACTAGCCCTTTGATTATCCAATATTACAAGTGCAGTGCAAGAATATCTAACTCTTCTAGAAAACTGAAACAATAACATGTCACTACTTACACTAAAGCTTGTCAATATCCGGCTAAATCAGAAAACACTCCGTACCCAGGGCTAACCTGAAGCAAAATATGCAACCATCCTTGAAACTCAACCTTGATACAAGGTTAGCTACAATGGCACTTCAATATCTAATTGATTCTGCCTTAAGCCAAACGTTCATTCAAATCTCAATGTCTAACTTGACACCTGCCTTGCAAATGATACTTACATACCAAACATTAAAATTGTTGCAGCTGTTGGAGTGGATGATATCAACGTAGCTAGCGTCACCTCTGTCGAGTCGCTCATTAGAAGCTTTACCAGCATACCCCCTGTTGGCCGGGTCCAAGCCAGTGATGCGTCCGAACAAACAAGAGCAAGACTTCCCTGCAAAGCCAGCAATGTGGGCACCGAAGTTGAGCCCCACAGCGTGTACAAGAGAGTAGTCCAGACCTTTTATGTCGTGCAGCAGTCCCAATAGGTCTGCTACGGACTGGCCGAGAGCGGGCACATACTTCCGAGTTTCATTGTAAGTGGCTTCAGAGAAATTAGCACTGCGGTCCCCCCATTCAATAGAAATGACATTGCAGTCTTCCCGTTCCAGGACAGTGCTCTTCAATTTGGTGATCCAACCAACAGTGCCAAAAGAGAGGAAGCCATGGATGAGGAGGTACGTCTTGGCACCGCGCTTGAAGTGACTGTGCTCGATACTTGCATTGTTTGAGGCGATGTCTTCGTACTGGTTACCGTTATCATAGGCTCTGGTCCACAAAAAAGCTGCATTATAACTTACAGCAACAGGCTTCTCAGCAGGTTTTGTGTCTCCTGCAGTATCGGAATCTTTAGACACAGAGGCTTCATTGTTGCTCTGAGCAACGTCACTCTGGGACTCTTCGGACCCTGAAGAAACTGTAACACTTTGAGAATCATCGGACTCTGGGGAACCCGTAACAGATCCTGCACTGGCAGCATCTTCAGAAGCGCCGCCCTTGGAATTGGCGTCATTTCCAAAATCTGGATTGGAATCTTTCTGACCGTCATGTTCAGAATCACCTCCGTTTTGCAAACCATCGGCATTTTTCTCATCTGCTAAGTCAGGCCCAGCAGTGATACTCATCTCGGGACTTTCATCTACAATTGCTTCGTTACCTATTTTTGAACTAGCACTAACCAGGCACCATAGAAGTGATACGTACAATAAAATTCTCATGGTGGCAATTCTTTCCACGATGAAACCCTCAAACGACCCAAGCTAATGAACGTTTTAAAAGAGTATGTTTGAGAAAATAAATTCTCTAATAGCGCACTCGCGGCTTTTTTAGACTAGAATGAAAACTCGTCTGAAATGGGCTGCAAGTGCATAAAAACGATGTAAAATAAACGTAAACAAGACATAACAGTTAACTTATTCTATACTTTCATAACTTTAGAGAACACTCCATGACCCATATCCACTGTCAAGAAAGAAAAGGGAAAACACAAAGAGGAAACCTCATGCAAAAAGAGTAAGTCAGAAAAAATAAAACAGTGGAAGCAACATTCGAAGAAACTAAATTAAGCCGGGAAAGTAAAGTGCCTCGTATGCTTAATCAACGGGTTTCGCAGCTCGAGCTTGGGCATGGGGAGGAGGCCTGAATCTTCAAACGAGACTAAGAGGGATGCATCGCCCATCCCCTGGCCCTAAAAGCCCGTCACAACGAAGCCCTCAGCTTCTACCTTATAACCAGCGGTATTCTGTGCATTTCAAAAAACGAGTAGTTCGTTTGTTGGTGTGTTTCCCTATGGCACATTAGGGTGTTTGAAGAGAATAATGCGGTGAGGACTGGTAGAATGAGGAGAAAAACGAGGAAATCGCGGATGGGAATACCAAATCGAGAAAGAAAAGAAAGAACACTTGAAAGAATGTCTGAAGGAGAAGCTGCTGTGTAGTACATATAGGTGAAAGCACAATGAACACGAAAGAACGTTCACCCAAAGGTTTATCCACAGCAACCTCTCTCTAGCAAAATTTTGGACTGCTCATGAAGTTAAAGCCGTATAATTTTATCAAGGCAGTTCGGTCGTGGCCAAATTCCTCTACACTATTGCGGTGCCCATTCTATAGGTATTTATGAGATTTTGCTCGACCCATATCTTAGCCCCGCCCATTACCTGTATATAGAGAAATCTCAGAAATACCCATAGAATTTGCACCGCTATCGAGAAATTTTTACCACTACCGAACTGCCTTGATAATATGGTGAGATTATAGCGTTAGGAATGGGACCTATCTGGAGGCTGACTTCCAGTAACATAGGATTCATAAGCATAACCAATGGAATCCTGAAGCCCATGCTGTATCACACACTGCTGAGAAAGAAAGCAAGAATGGCACACGTTTTTGAAATTTAAAAAAGTATCGCAAAAGATGACATTGGAAATCCTGAAATCAATTCAATGACAGAAACGAGGGCATTTCACGCGGAAGAAGTCTTCAGGCGAACTACCCTTTGTATAATTACCCGGAACTGTAATGTTAAGAGCTTTTTTTCTTAGACTGGTGATCTTTGTCGTCCAGTTTTCTTTGCAAGTACAGCGCTTTATGAACTTGTGGAGGCAGCAGTTCTAACTACAAAGAATAGGAGAAAAGTATAGAGCTTTTCTAAATCGCTGCACTTCAGCAACCACGAACTAGAGGGCATAAAAGCAATTTCTAAATGATCATGAATCCCGACAACTCCATAAACCATTCGAACTTTTGAGTCATATCCTGTGCTGGTAGCAAGGGAAATATGTGAAGAGAAATCAAATCGATATGTTCATAAATACACTTGCACAGGTAAAAATATAGGATCTGACTCGTTTTTCTTTCCAAGTTCGACTAGGGACCCAGGGGACGTCACTCCCCTACAGCAAGATCCACACACACAACCAGAAACATTATTTGTTGATTATGACATTTCTGCACATAGTTTTTCTAAACATCAAAACCTGGCACATGTGAAGTGGATCCGCTGCCCTGGGGGATACTTGAAATATTATATACCTAATTCTCTGCGTTTTATGGCTTTATGCAAAAATAATAAACTTCCTCTAACCTTCACAGTACTCCCGGCTTCGCTCACCCAACCACCAACCTGATTGTGACCCGTAAAGAATATTAAAAAACGTACACCTAGGGTGTCAACAAAATTTGTTTATGGAGAAGCACTTTCCATGAAAGCACAAACTGAAAGAAAGTTGAGTAGTAATGTAGTATTAGTAGCAATAGCAGTAGCATTCTCCTAGGTTTACCACCGCCCCCACAATAAAGTGTGATACCACGGACTATCTACTAAGCATTCAATGACAAATTTGTCTCGAGTTGGTCACGTGCGCTACTATGGACAGGAAAATGAAGCGCAAAGCATCTCAAAGAGACGAAAAAGGAAAAGATGCGAACCGGAAGACACTCGTTTGGACGGCCGATTTGTGGGCCTCCACACGGGCGCAGCAATCCTGAGGAATAAGCAGGCGACCTCGATCGGCAGCCAACCTCACGGCGCAGATGAGGAAATATAGAGAGCTTACCTAACCTTACATACTTTCACAGCAGGAGCTACGGCCAGACGCAACATCTGCGGCGAAGTCACTCAGAATCCCTTGGGGTTTGACGCCCAAGGTATTTTGAGAGGGATAGGGTCCGCCAGAATAATCTTCTAAGGGGATTTCAGGAGCAATGCTAACACCATTAGTAGTCGAAGTATTAACATCGAATAACGCAATGTGGACCTGAGAGAAGGCTGACGTGAAGAGGGCAATCTCCTTAGACTAAGACAAGGCTATATAAAAACTATTTGAATATTGCTGGAGTCCTAGTTTAACCACAAGAATATGAAGACTGAAGCTGTTCTACAAGGACAATAATAATCAATGGATAGGAAAATAGGCTGTATTCTTTGATATATGGATCAATCACCATTACTGCCACATCGATCTGTCCATTCAAGTGACAGAAGAGATGTATGTATGGACGTCACTTATTATAAATACAATCTCCAACATAAAGATAACCAGTATTTAAATAGCTATGAGGAAGAATATTCCGGCAACAGCCGCTACCACAACGCTAAGCCCAATGTTATACGTACTGTTTCCATAAATGAAAACCTGAGAAGTTAAGGTATTTTTGGCAAGAGCCGGTGATACAACGTCCTACACTGAAGAGACTCGTCCAACAAGAAAGATACATGGATTACCTTACAGAAGTACAAGGAAGATAATATGGTATAGATTCACGGAGTGAACATCAGTTCGGTAACTTAACTCTAAGCTAAACAATATTCATAGCAACAAGCTCTTACTAATTGGCGGTGTGATGCTACACTATGGTGGTTACAGCCTAAATGAAGACTACGTCACCAGACTCCAACTCCATGGACCAGTCGGTGGACGGTTCCTTGGGAGTCCAAAAAAAATCAAACTCGAGTGTAACTCCAACTCAATAGCCCAGATAAATGATAATATACTCCCTATGGTCGGAAATAGATAAAGCATAAATTTCTGAAGTTAGTCCGAAATACTTAGTGCACTGAAGCTTTAACGTCAATTAAGATCGGCTTGTTTGAAAGAAAATATAGGTTAACCTGATCATTTATTTCTAACCTTGCTAAACACCAAATTCTACCTCGAGTATTTGTTCCGACTGGTGTTGCAACACCTTTCATTGTACCCCGTTTTAGCTTACGACACTTAGAGCTCTCTGGTAGTGTTTGTACAACTGCTGCTACTTGTCCAGAATTGGTTAATTCTTTCTTGCCACGCCTATGAATGCATTATACATTTACATCATCTTTACTTTTCATATTTATATCGTCACTCTGGGTCGTTGAACTCTTCTTTTATGCCGTTACCTTACATATTACACTTTACCTAGGGCTATTCCTATGAGAGATTCAATGTAATTTATGTTATAAAGGGTTAAAGAAGACATTAAATACCATTAGGAAAAGAAACCGGTATAGCAATGTGCCTTCGAGGAGTAATTTTTACGTTCAGTGCACTGGAATGCACCTACTATGTATTTATAATACATCAGAAGTCGTTGAAATAACACTAAAACAGGGACAGTTTCTTCTTCTGCTTTGCACCAACTATTTCCGACAAGTAAGCGTAATGAACAGGAACTCGTTGAATGAAACGACACAATTAGAACAGAACGAGCTTACCAAAACAAACACGCAAACCAATGCGAACGGTTATGAAATGCTTCAGGTTAGTCAAAGCGCTGTAGGCAGAAACCTCTCAAGAAAAATTTGCAAATACAGTGGTATCATGACTTATAAGTGAATCAACTGATGAGTTTTTTCTAGAGCTGCTAGCCAGATTCATATACGCCACTGCTAGCAGATGGAATAAATTCGATGTAAACTTTGAAATTTGACTAAGAGAGCACGCCAATTTAAGCGAGTTTCTAAAATTTCCGTACCAGTGAGCTGTAAGTGTACATCTTTGCTAGCAGGTGCATTTCATTAAATTCAATATATAGGTTATTCTAAGGTGCACGTTTAGAAACGGAACAACTTTAAATTGTAAGTTGAAGCAGTGGATTGCTACCTGAAGTTTGCTCCAGGGCTGATGGTTCCAGTATGGAGGCAAACGAATTACAACCCAACACTATATAATATTAGCCAACATAAATACAGTTAATTAACGGAATGCCATTCATGCTCGTAAATTAATTTAAAATTTCACGAGTTAATCACTGCTAGCATTGGTATACTCGTCAATATCTTTTATGCCATCAATGGACCGGAGTACACTACTAATTAATTTTTACAAAAAACAAATTACACACCTAAATGTAGACGGATGACGATGCCCCATAACTCAGGCATAAAGAGAACAAGAAGCTTGATATGAAATAACGAAGAGGACAAACTTAGGCAAATTGATGTATATTGCAGCGTTGACTTGGAAGCAAAAGAGAATCTCTTGATGTAAAGTGAGTGGCTTCCTCCTCTCCCCAACCAAAAAAAAAAAAAGTTTCCGCGATGTATGCAGAAATGCTAAGTGTAGTGAATTCAACTTTTAAATATTATAATAAAATAGGCAGTGAAGTAAGAAAAAATGGCCTGGGCCTGTTAACCATCAAAGGACTACACCGCCGATAGCTGTTCAAGATCACAATCAAGCTCCTTGAGCAAAAGAGATGACTGGCAACCGAATACAATGAACGCCTACAAGTAAAATAATCTCGGGCCCGGTATAGTAAGTGGTCTACCTCAATGTATGTGTTAGGTTATATAATATGTTTGGTTCAGTGGCCAATAATACGTTAGGGTGCAGCTATAGGTGCCTAAGTTCACTTCGAGGCACACGTATCATAAACGGAACAGACTCAGGTAGGCCACATACTATGCAGGCGCTATCATCTAATACAACACTGTATTAGACAAATACAAATAAACGATAACTACATCTATGGCACCAGTAGCCTTAACACAAGGAAGAGTTGGAAGTAATGATGTGACAAACATCTTTTTTTTGCCGATACCGATTCCACCTTTTCAAGTTTTTAACCAGTTTTAATTATATAATAATTACTGAGCTATAAATTTACGAGCTCTATAGTTTTTGTAGATTTTTTCATGTCAGGTGTAGAGCTGTTTGAAATATTCCTTCTTCAACCCTTTATGATCCGAATTCTTTGTATTATTTTATCGAGATTGGTTGTACCTGGGGCTGTCTGGCCACCGCATCGTGTCTGTGAGCTCACAGGTCCCATTCCTACCTCTTACCCTTCATGGACCATGACTGACGTATTTACAGACTAGATGGTACTTAACAAAGCATGATCGTACATTTTCATCCGCAATCGGTTGAAATAAAGTGATGAAAATGACGTAGTTACTAGATTTTGATGCAACTTCTAACTGGAATTAACTTGATCATTACTCATAACGTGTGATACATGATTTCGACATACAGTGCAAGTGCAGTACGACAACAATTGCCCAATCACATAAAGTAAAAGTAAGAGTAAACGAAAATTTAAAACGTGTGGCGATAATCCAGAAAGTTGACCTAGTTGAGAGACACCAATGTGATATTTGGAATCAGCGCAACAATATAATATTGCTCTACAAGAGTGAGAAAAAAAAAACACTTAAACCTTGTTTCTGTCAATTTCCCCATTTTTGAGATCGAATTTTTATTCTTACAAGCGTCGGACTAAAACCTGATCTGTTACAGAGAAGGAGGTGTCATTTTCATATTTAGTGCATTGAAGACATGAAAATTGAAGACTTAAAATATTCTATATTGTTGATGGGTGCATTAGGTCTGTTTGAGTTAGGTTAGGTCAGTTTGAGTGCCGATGCCTCTCAGACCAGTTCCCTAATTATTGCCGATTCTCACCAATGCTGATACCGCCAAAATATCGATTCTTACCGATGCAGATTAATCGGAACACCCCTAGTAGTAAGAATTGCACATTATTATATTGGTATTTTCCCGCTATTTCTGAAACTAAGGCAATCAGTAGCGATCTAAGGTGATTTACTCGGCTTACAGCCGGAACCACAACGTTGTGCTCAGGTGGCAAGAGATGAAGGAAGAAAAGAGAAGAAGACAGAAGAAAGAAGCGCCCGCGCAGACGCTCCCTTCTGGGGCAAATCCGCACGGGCGAAGGTAAGATCCCCGCGGAAAAAGTCGGTCACCTAGATCGGCGGCCCACCTCGCGGGACAGAAAGGAAACATAGAAAACCTACCTAACTCTACAAAACTAACCTTCTCAGCAAGAACTGCGGCCAGATGCTACATCCCCTGCGGAGAAGGCACTCGGGACCCTTGGGTGCGTGATGCCCAAACATATTGTGGCAGGGAAAGGGACCGCCATTATATGCCCCTGGGGGCACAATTGGGACTATGCTGGAAGAAGGAAGCAATAATGTAACATCAGCAGCCCTCGTGAAGATTAAACAATGATAGACGATTTGTGTCACAACGAAGCGATAACTGAACATTTTTTTAAGATTATAATAATCTACAATATACAACAAGTAATAGTGTAAAAGAGACAAACACAATATGATAGGCGACTCTACATCTGGAAAACAGTAAAGAGACTTCAGTAAGCTATGAGTTACAGTGTAATAATATCAGCACTAGCATAGGCACTACAAAGATACATGAGAAATAATTGCCCAAACTCAATCAGATAAAATAGCTCAATTTTTCGCGATGAGGTCAACACTCAGCAGAATACTAACGGTACGAATGAACCTGCAAATATGTACTGCAATTATTATCATAAGATTAGATTATTGAATAGTTTAAGCCTCCGTTTCCACAACTTAGGTGATTTAACTGAGGAATAAGTAAGGGACATAGAGCATGACGATAGAAACGTGGAACCCATGCACGAAGGTGATCCACAGAGGATCAACACGCATGGGGACAGGAAGTTGGGAAAGAAGAGGAAGAACGGATGAATGTAAGATCAGTAGATGTAGGAAATCAGGAAAAAAGCAAAGTGGGCACGAAACACAGACGTCCCGAAGGCCTAGTTAACGACAAAGATAACCTACAAAAACCCCTGGGGCGCATCATTACCTCCGCCAAGGAGGTTATGTTTTCGTCAGGTTTGTCTGTCTGTCCTCACGATAACTGGATAAGTTATAGACAGATTTGGACGCAATTTACAGGGATTGTTAGGTATGTTCAGAGAAACAGACGATGTTAGGTATGTTGAGAGAAACAGACGATCAACTTTTGGCGAAGATTCGTTAGTTTGTTTTCCTCATTGTTCTCAATGCCATAACTCAAAAAGTTATGGACTTTTTTTTAATTTACATGAGTAGTTAGGTATAATACAAAGAGTAAATGACACCAAATTTTTGCAATGATCCGTTTGTTTGTTCGTTCGTCACTGTTTTTAATTTAATGCTTGTTAGTAGAACAACTCAAAAAATAAAAAATGGATCTTTACGAAATTTATGCTTTTTAGTAGAACAACTCAAAAAATAAAAAATGGATCTTTATGAAATTTATAGTTCTTAGTAAAAGACAAATTATAATTTTAGAGCAGATCGGTTGGTTCGTTTGTATGTTTACTCATGTTTGTCATAATGTTTGTTAGCAGCATAACTCAATGAGTTATGAACGGATCTCCAAAGAAATTATTGAAACTGTTAAACACTGTTGAAGGGCACAAATGATTAGATTTTGGTGTTGATGCTAAGATAATCATGGTCTCAGAACCAATTTTAATTTTTCGTAACCGTTGCTTTGCTTGACGGAGGTATGCGCTCTCAGAGTGCTCTACTTATGGTATGTAGAGTTTTACCACCATATCCATTCACTAAGTGACCAATCACTGCAGTGGTACGTAAGTAAATTAAGTCTGCTAATAACTCCAAGGTGAATCAATGTCGTAGTCATTAAAGTGTTATATAAAAGCTCCAGAAGCCAAGGGTATCAATGTGACACCCGAACGCTAATGGTATTAACGTGGCAGGCTCATTCACCCTTAATCGTACAAACTTTACTACACTTTATGATTTTCGTCACAATTCAACAATGACTACCTATATAGCTACTCTTTATATGAAGTTAAAACGACTCCAAAGAACACACGATCTCACAACACAAACTCACTGAGCTAAAAATTATTAAATAATATTTCATACAACTAATGAATGTATTAATAGCTAAGAAAATTAAAAATAGGCGTCAATGGATTTATTAACTGCTAGGCCTATAATAATTACTCTGTTGTGAGCATACGAGTAGCGCAACAAAGCCAGCACTAGCACCTGTATACTGCTTAGATGATTGATTTGTCTACTACTCAGATGAAGTGTTTTCCTCATGATTGTGAATATCATCATGTTCACTGCTCTAAATCTCCACCACTTTCACAACAAAGGCGATTTCACAGAGGAAGAAAGACGGGGTAACTACAGAATATGTTGGCTGACACGTGGAACCTATAAACGAGGGTGTTCCCATGCAAAGTCAACGCGCATGGGAGCAATAAGTCGGGAAATAAGTCGAAGAACAGAACAAAGCACCCTCAGTGGGAATAGGACAAGCGAACGACAGTAGGAGTAGGACAAGGGAAGGACAGTAGGAGTAGGAAAAGGGAAGGACAGTAGGAGTAGGAAAAGGGAAGGACAGTAGGAGTAGGAAAAGGGAAGGACAGTAGGAGTAGGAAAAGGGAAGGACAGTAGGAGTAAGAAAAGGGAAGGACAGTAGGAGTAGGAAAAGGGAAGGACAGTAAGAGTAGGAAAAGGGAAGGACAGTAGGAGTAGGAAAAGGGAAGGAAACAAAGTGGGCACGAAAGACAGACGTCCTGAAGGCCAAGCTAATGGCTATAACCCTACGCAATCCCTGGTGGTACCTACTGCTCCCCATAACATAAGATGGGCAAAGCAAACTGACCTAACCGTACGACCTATGGCCCATCATATGACCCTGAGGGGTTTTCATTAGGAATAGTAGAAGGCAAATAAAATTGGAGCTCTTCGGGTGGATCTCGGAGGAATCTTCAGTGCAGTATACCTAAGCATCATAAGCACTCAAGTCGGCTATGTCTTGGTCTAGGTCATAATTCGTTGAAAATAAGGAAAAAGAGGAAAGGCTCAAATAAGCCACTTCACGGATAAAAGTTCACTTGTGAAGAAGAGGCAAATACAACAGGAAGCGTTGAGATCAAAATACGAACACAACCAAGAAAGGTGCCAGCCAGTAGATGCAACAGTTACTAATATAGTTAATGCCTTAGTATACTGGTCACTTCATAGTATTTCCTGTAAGCCTGTTTCATAGACAAAATATTTTCTGGCTCTCTAATTGTTACAGTGTATTTTATATGAGAACTCTGTTCACTTAGGGTAATAATAACAACTAAGAATTCTGGTGAGTAGGCACTAAGAAAGGTCTCCTCGATAGACAAAAGTGTGACGTACTTGATAGAGAATACAACAGAAACTCACAGCGAAACCCCAAGCAACCAGATGATGGAAGCCACATAAATGGCGAGGGACTATTCGGATAAATATCACTGCAACAATGAGGTTCTAAAATCAAACGTTGAAAGCAACGTAGAATTGGTGTTGCACGGGGGGCAGTTTGTTGAAGCAATGGGCGGATAGTATCTCAAGGCGCATCACCTGGAACTAAAGCAGGGGCCATACTATACATGTGCAATCGCGTGCACAAGTTAACGCGAGGATGTGCTGCTAGCACGTCGTTGCGATACATACTTGGAAGTCATCAGCACAGACAGGGTAGCATGAACGACGTACAAGCTGAACATCCTCGCGGTAAGTAGTGCTTGCGACTGCATACTGTGGTCCCAGCATACACGCCACAGATTGACGATGATACATTGACACTCAACGTAAATGCACGAATAACATGGGTCAGTGAGCAGTTTCTCCTCAGCATTGTTGCCAATGCATGTTTTCAAATTCCGTATGATGAGCCTAAATCTATTGGGCGTTATTATCTCTCAAGACCGACCTATTGCTACGTAGTTATAAGCTGTTTCTTGTATGTCACGAGAGCAATTCCTACCCAATGTCCACTGGGGGCACATAGTGCCGTAATGTAATTCCAATAAAAATGTCACTGACAAATACGGAAATAAATCTAATCCAGTAGCAAGGGTTCAACTAAACACTTGAATTAGCATCAGCTCTTAAATTCGCGCTACACTTTTTCTTATAACTAGCATAACATATAGTAGATGCATTGTACGGGCCACAGTACGTCGCTTGTTACTCATGGCATATAATAAACTGGAATGACGATACAATTAACTGGAGACACATTATAATTGATTGAAATGCGCCAGAGAATTAAAAGACTGAGAAAAAAAGGAGGAACCACCATAAAACTGAGTAGAAAATGGATTTCTCATTAGAACGACACAGATATGACTTTCAAAGTAATGCACTTGTGATGGGCTTAGTCAGGGCATAATAATTACCCAAGCTATAAAAGGGAGCAACAGCTCAGCTACAGAAAGAAACCCCAACTATAATACATCAACAATCTTATCTTTTCTCTTGGAAACTGCAAGCCGAGGAGAAGCCTCACTGCCGGCACTGCCGTCCCCAACAGCCTCGCTAGAGCTCCCGGGCAACTGGTCGTACGTCGCACAACAGCAGCAGCAGCTGACAGTTCCGCAGCACCTGATACCTGCCCAAGTAGTGTTAACATGATGCATAGAAGTGCAGTCTTCATCAGTGCAATGATAACAATTCCTGTAACGGATTAATTGCTATTATTACTAAATTCAAAGAAATATGGCAATCGATTCGCTTTAATACATAGTAACAGATTCAAAACTTGAGATTCAAATGTTTAATAGCAATCAAGTCTACACTTTTGACTCAACAACGGACAGTGGAATAAACTTAGAAGACCAATCAGTTGACCCTTTCGAGACTAGGAAGAGCAGGATTGGCAAAAACCATGATTTTTTTTTTTTGGTTTAAACCAAAAACCACGTTTTTGTTTATTTTTTTTTTAATATTTTGTTTTTTTTTCTAGTTCTAGAAACTTTACCCAACATTTAAAGGATTTTCTGCTTTGTAAACATGTAGTTAGCAAATCATTAACAATTTCAGTCACTTCACTCTAACTTCCTATTGTAGAAGAATTATTAACAATAAGGAGTTGAGAAACACAGTTAGCAGAGTACTTATATTTGCTATGGCTACACTTCATATCCAATCTGCAGAGATGCTATGATTTATAATTTCAAAATAAAATCCTTCGAAAAATTCGAGAACACATCAAATTACAAATACAACTTGACAGAAATAGCTAGCTAGTAGCAAATTGAAAACAGAATAATGAACTAAAAAAGGGATATAGATATAAAATCCTTTCAAAATCTGGGAAACACTTCAAAAAACCAAGAAATTTTGATAGAAATAAGTAGCTACTAGCTGGTTAAAAGCAAAGAATTAAACTGAAGAAATTATTATATCATTATTATAGTGGGTTGGGTTACTAGCGCCGCAGGCATCACGTCCGCCTCGCGCCGAAAACACAATTAAACTGAAGAAAGTAAAATACCTATATGTCTACATCCTTCTCATGAGCTCACTAGCTATCTAATAGCAACATTAACTACTCCTTTTAATTTTCAGTAGCTGCTAGCTCACCAGAATATAACTAGATATGCAACTCTGAAAAGAAATAACACAAAATTTAATAAGTTATAGGTTTGTAAGAATGTTATGAAAACATTGATTCACAAAATAATAAAGAATATGTACATATATAAATTTGCACGAGAACGTATACACATAGGAAAGTAATAAATATCTCAAGAAAAATAAGTAAATCAAGTAAGAATGCAGTGTTCAACATCAAAGCTCGACGCGAAAAGCCATTGTAGGTAGTAGAGGCATCTGCTCAGTGTCACGAGGTTGAGCGCCTTAGAAAGAACTTAGAAAGAAGCGAGTGTGTTCAGAATTCGGCGTTGTGACTCTATTGCGTAAACAAATTCACTTTCGCAAACAACAGTGGTTCAGAGATTAGATTAGATAGGCGGCAGTAGACAAACCAAAAGGCCCATTCCCAGAAAGACACCGGGACTTACACCCCGGCCCTCTATGAGCTATTGCAGAGCTTGGGCTCTGCAGAAAAAACGGCAGTAAGGAGGTAGAGCCTCGATCGGACGCACGTTTTTTGTGTTCCCTCTTTCCCCTTCTCCGTCAGGGAGAGAGGGGACGCGTCTCAGGACAAATTACTGGCTCTACATTTTGTGGATTTTTGATCTTCTAGTCCCCGCATTCAGCAGTTCGCTGATCGTTAGCCGCCAACTTTAGATATTACTTGGTGCGGTGTGCGTTTGGCAGTAAGCGTGCGTAATCCCAGGACCTGTTTCTTACGTGAGCCATACAGTGATACAAAGTAAAGTGACTGCATGTACGAACCGTCCTGTGTTTCGTAGTATTTGCTCTGTATCATCAACTTTCATGCTTATACCTATGACGATCTTCCTTGAGTAAAAACCGTGTGCCCTTGGACAGTGCTTAGTCGTTAAAATGCTTCATTTGTCTATTTGAGAACTATGTCTTCTAGTCTCAATTCTCAAAAGTGGAACAATTCCCAATTCGACGGTGCTTCAATGTGCTAAGTCCCAAGTTGAAGTAAATGCCGATATATGTTCCAGTATCTGAGTTAATTTATGTTGCCTACGGTATGACGACGTGTTACACAAACAATTGCAGAAGTGAATATCCATCGAATAAATAAAATTCAATACGAACTGCAGTGTATACTCCACGTAACATACGTGACGATGTTGGCAGTCGTAATCAAAATACAGTGTTTTCCAAGGTGCAGCAAGAGCATCGCGATTGAGTCAACGTGTTCTTTATGCTAAATTGATCCCGAGTGTTGGCTTCCTTTACAAGTCGCACGAACTTGAAATAACCATGCTGTGCGTGAAGAGTATGTAGTGTTTGCAGTCCCCCGAGTCCAAATGCAATAATGGAGTAGCAGTTTAACTACGTTCTATGTAGACAGTAGACTTCAGTTGCAGCGCATTTTCCGGAGAGGTCTGCGTAAGGGCGTCATCACGTCGATAATTGTAGTCCGAGGAGGGGATGAAATACTGACAACGTCTAGGCAGGAACTCTCTCTTTTTACCGTCTTACTTCTCAGGGTTAATCAAGTATTCAAGCAAGTGAGTCACTGGACCTTCGCAGTGCGATGTGATTCACGTGTTCTCTTATTAGCAAGTGAAGTGTCTCGAAGTGAGAGTAGGGTACGGTAGGTGTTATTAGACAGCTAATATGGAGTATTATTGCATTGATAGAAGTGGAATTTACTGCAGAGGAATCGACAGAGAAGGTTTTATTTTGCGGCAAATGTCTTAAGCTTAAAGAAATGTACATGTATGTACCGGGCTTTGCAAAAGTCCTGACCTGTTTTAATAATTTGCCATCCGAAGTTTGTATAAGCCTTGTTCATTATGAAATAAAACAAGATTTGTAATGTATTAGTTTATTATGATCTAAACAACACTGCTATTCTATAGGGCCTCCATTGCCAGCAATGATACACCCTAATCGTGGTCGGAAGTCCTTACACACATTAAGGAAGTAATTCTTCCTTATCTGGGCCCAAGTGCGGTGCACAGAGGCTTTCAGCTCCTCAATGTTGTTGTGGCGATCTTCGCATGCTTTACTCTCAATATGCGGCCACACGCTGTAGTCCAGAGGATTGAGATCAGGCGACTGTGGGGGCCAGAAAGTCATGTTTTGGCTAATCCAGTTTTGGACGGTTTTTGACGCGTGCGCTGGTGCACCATCTTGCTGAAACACGTAATCTCCATCTTTGACGATTTTTCTGATCCAAGGAAGAACTTTTGTGACCATGATTCTCCTGTATTCAGCCCCTGTCAACCTGTAACCGCCCTTGAACCACACTGGAGGCATTTTCTCTCCATTGGAGGCCACAAAGACAAGCATCATCACATAGGCCGGATGCTTTGTCGTGGAGACATAACGAACATCAGAGATGTCTTGGCCAAAGCTCACAACTCGATCGTTCTGTTTGTTATTATTATTATTATATTGAGTAGTTTAAGTCTCAGTCTCCACAGCAACGGCGATCTAACAGAGGAAGAAGCAAGGGACACATAGTGTGACGATAGACACGTGGAACCCATGCACGAGGGTGTTCCCACACAGGATCAAC
>LQNS02278183.1:746209-763166 GCA_001587735.2 Parhyale hawaiensis
GCGCACTCGCAAAATCTTCTATATTGACTGGCACAATGAAAGCATGAATCGCTCCGCTCGCGCCGCTCATATGTGAACGCGTCACCGCGCCGCGCCGCTTCGCTCGCGCCTCGCCGCGCCGCTTCGCTCTTGGTGTGAAAGCACCCTAATACTTTCGGGCCGTGGGCCCGCAGCAAGCTCACGTTCGTTTACTTGAGTGACTCATCGAGTTTATTGCACGATGAGCAGTTTTGTAATCTTGCATATGGTTCCACGATAATTCAAGAAGTATAGCAGCAAATAAAAGAAATTAGCAAAATACAAATGTACCGACTTCAACGAGCGTTAGTTTTACACAGTACATACCGGGAAGCAAAGAGCGTAACGTAACGTTGCAATCTTTGCTTCCTGGTAGATACCATGTCCCGATTTGTGTAAAAGTGATTGCTCGATTGTTGAAATGCAACAAAAAATAAAGCCAATATTTGACACATTTACGTGCGCGTACAATCTACAGTCTAAACAAAAACAATGCACTGACTGCAGTTCAGGACAAGTTAAGTCGAGTGAACTTCGCTTAGATCGACTTTTTTGACGACCCAATCGAACATGCAAAGGCGTCTATTTGTGGCCACGCTCGTAATCAGAATCACCGTGATCATGATCATCGTGATCATTGAAAAGCACAAGAACAGTCAATGATTTTGTAAACAAACCAGAGCCGCCATGTAAATTTTTGTATAATATATTTACGGCGTCTTTTTGTGGCCATGCTCGTGATCAGAATCACCATGATCATGATCATCGTGATCACTGAAAAGCACAAGAACGGTCAACGATTTTGTAAGCAAACCAGAGACGCCATGTCAATTTTCGATAAATATACTTTTGGTGTATTTTTATGAAAAATGGTAGGGAATAAATTTATTATGAGCTTTTATTTATTTTGAAGCCAATGCATAATTGAACTAGAAGTATTTAGAGAATTTTGAACATACCCAGGCATAAAACTAAGGAAACTACAATTTTGGAAGTCAATATTACAAACAATGATCATAACATCATCCAATTTATCCCTAAATATAAGAAAACATCACGACCTTGCATTTCAAATTTTGAATTTTTGCTTGTCTAACGGCTGGAATCACTCATTGATCACGCATGATTAGCCTGCGGAGGAAATCACGCTGCGATCAATTCTCACCACTGATCACGGATGATTGCTATCAAAATCACGTCAAAATGCGGTCACAAAAACGCGCGAATCATGAGCGATCAGGGGGAATCAACCGAGCGGTGGTCACAAAAAGACGCCTCAAGTCTACTGCAAGATTATCGTCTCGAAGAATTCTAAAAAAAAAATTCCGCCTGGTGCCCTGCAAAAGTATCGGTAGAGTCAACTTGACCCCAACGTACATGTAATTAGCCCACCAACAAGGAAACACACATGCTCTGGTTCCTGCTGCAAGTAAATGTGTAGGAGGGCCCCGCGACAACTGCAATATTGAATACCTCCATTACTGGTGAGTCATCGTCGTCGTGGATACTGGATAGTATTGAAAACGCTGACGCTACACTTTCTCCTCCGAGCGCAATGGCAACAGCAACTACACTGCGAAGTCAGTCACTATATATATATATATATATTCTATTTATGACAGTGGTGATAAAATAGTCCCATTTCATAAAGGGGATTTGGCTCTGAAGTGACTGCCTTGTATATGATGTCGCACGTTTTTGAACTCCTAGTGTCCGTGAACTCGTGGGTTTAGCTGAGCCTGGCGCGATGGCCATCGCCTATTATACGATAGCCACGGTGTGTAGACCATCGTCATCGGAAAAACTACGATGTTACGATGGAACATCGTAAAAATCCATCGGCGATAGCGATCTTCCGATGGAAATCGTATCAAACAACCGGCGATGGCCATTTTCTCCCTCGGCGATGGTGTTATGAGGAAGAAATGTCCGATGAAATGACTGAACATGCCATCGGCGATGACATACAATGGGCATCGTCATCGGCTGTACTTCCGATGCCGATGAAATAATGCTAAAACTACAGAAAAACAGCCCTACGAGTTTGAAACATTCATTTTCTGAGTAACAACGGGGGGTTACAACGTTCATTTTAGTACATTTCCCAGATTTAACAACGTCAATTAATAACATGGGCTTTACATATCGAATCTTTTATCAGACAGGAATAGTATTACTGGTTTGAAAATCGCACACAGGCCGAGGTTAAGAGATGCTGCCTTTACTCGATGTTTGTTGTATGAGATATTCGCATTTTTAAAATGTGTTAATGCGATGGTCTATCGCCGATTGTGACGCCCTACGATGGCCATCGCCGACGGTTATTTCACCGTAGGTACCCGATGAAAATTGGCGAGTTTTGGTGCCGATGCCGCGATGGTGTTGCCATCGCCATCGTAAGAACGATGGCGATGGCCATCGTACTATAAACTTTGCCATCGTACCATCAAAACATCGTAACATAATCGGAGATGCCGACCTCTGCGGTTTAGTAAATAACTTTTTCACAGGCTTTGCTCGCACCTGACAAAACCGCAAGCCCACAGTTCTGTGTTGGAAAGATCGAATACGCCTACTACCGTATGAACTGCCACTTATTACAAACGTTAAATGAATCTAAAAAGTGGAAAAAAGCATGGTTTGACTGAACAATTGCTGGGAGTAGTTCGTGGAAGTCGATGGCCAGCCAAAACTCCATGGGCACTATCTTATTCAGGCTGTGCGGTTTCGCTGCGGGGGTTGTTTCTTTTACTTCTGTGGTTCTTGACTTTCTTCACTGCTGGCACCCTCTGAAGGCGAACAAAGTCGTCTGGTACCCTCTGTACGCGTCTCGTACTCGTACCTTTTATTTATTTTTCTTCTGACAATGTTTGTAATTTTTTATACTTTGGGATGACAGATTTGTTTGTTTAGCTTTGAGACTTTTATTTTATCTTTTCTGAGTCTCTCGCAAGTGCGGCAAAATCTTTTATAATCCAGATCTGAGTTTGGTACTTTTTGGGACGGGGTTTGAAACCCTCCCCCAGGGTTACAAAGGATCCCAGGAGCAGCAAAAAGTGACGTCACATCGGTGAATCTATGGCTGAGCAGCCTAGGAGTATTTTAACTAATTTCACCAGAAAAATCGTCTTAAATTGCAAAATTGATCTCTAGCCTATAAATAAATGAAGATAATATACACTAATTTAACAATTAACAATAGAAAATTGCAGTGCATGTTGGTGGCAACTTTTCCAACACTAGCGCCGAATTTGTTCCCTTTCGGCCACTCAATTTAACTTCTGTTTCTTGATTGAAGCCTTATTTACACTTTATATTCACTTCACGGTACTCTTCACAGAATATTTCTATTCCTTACCAACAAATATAAGCACCATTATAGCCAATTCTGTACGTGAGAGAATCCTCAGTGACGGTTAGCCTATTGCCCGAATTCTCTGTACTTGGCGACAACATTTTTCGATATTTTGCAGCTCAAGTAGCTGGCCAGTCGTGAGCGGGAGACTGAATGAAATAAATTGAAAAAATACGGTGATATGTTCAAGAAAATCATATACGAAGGTCTGAGGTCCCACACCTAAAACACTTCGACTCACCGATGTGATGTAAATTTGCTACGTGCGGTCATAGCTATGTTTTATTTCAGTCCTATTGAGTCCTCCCGTTGCATTCTTTGCTTCCTGAAAACCACTGTCCTGCTGTATTTCTGCGGAAAGAGAACCCTTATAGCAAGGCAGCATGTGCACATCCTATAGGCTGTGATATAATCTAGTTAAAAGCATGCGTTTTTCAAGCAAATCGTCTGAATGTTTTGTGCGTCCTCGTAAATACAGCTGTGAATCTATTAAAATCCGTGTTAAAATGTTAACCGTCAAGTTCAGTTTGCTCAACAAGTGTTGTTTCTTAAGTATTGAACATCTTTTCAAATTTAGAGGAAACTACGCAGTACAACTCAAAATTTTTTGCACTTATGTCCTACTAAAATAGAGCAAGGCATTAATTTGACCGCGGGCATGAGGAAGCTCGTTCTTTTGACACACACGTACGTGTCACAGCCATAATGGCAAGTACGTACACACGCTAGTCAAAAGAACGATTTCCCTCGTGTATTGTTGAGCATTCGTAAATACGGCTTTGAGTTAACAAAAAAGCGTGAAATTGTTAGCCGTCAATTCAGTTGCTCAGCAAGTGTCGTTACGGTTATTGCACTCACTAGCCAAAAACTGTAGAAACTCTCGCAAATGAGCGAAATATTTTGCGCAAAATTTCGTCTCCATATTCACACGGGAGAATGATTCGATGATCTACAGTCTTCGAACTCCTTACCTGAACAACTTTGTTATCGGTACAGGTTGAGCACCATGACAAATTTAAATATAACACGTAGAATAATATTGTAGGAGTTGCCCAGAGCCTTAACAATTAATATTCAGTCAAAAGTTATTATAAACTAGAAAGCATCGTGACGTAACACCATCATCTGAAGAGGGGAGAAATTTAACGCCGTCATTTTTGATGGCCAACTAATTTTAAACTTTTGGCATTGTTCATATCTCAGTCATCTCACCTGAATACGAGCAAAAAAATTACTCTTATGATTCAACTCCTGCTTCTTTTTAGGTGAACAGGCAACAAAATTCAATGCCGCCATTTTTTATGGCCAGCTTACTCTAGTTTTTGGCATTTTTCACATCTAGGCCAACCTACCTAACTCTGCTAAAAATTATGAATATTGCTCTACTCCATTTTTTTGGGTGGACAGACAAACAAATAAACAAACACGGACATATATATATATATATACACACACTTAAATCTTCAACAAAAACGTTATTAGCGCGGCTATACTAGAGCGTTGTACAAATGTAAATAGTGAGGCATGACAGTACTGTAAATTTGTAGGCACGCTAATTTGTAAGGCTCATTGCTATAATGTTTTACACTAGTTTACTGAACAAGTATTGTAATAGTATTATTGTATACGAATACCTTCCTACGGGAAAAATAATTCGTTTCGTTTCTTCGCTTCGCTCGCGCGTGATAAATAATTTAGAAATAATTAGCTGTCACTGCTCCAAAAGCGAACTGAACAACCATCATGCCGGGGTCAGTATGCCGCTGACGGCGGTTTGTTTACAAATTCGCGCACATTTCATCAGTGTATCGCGCAAAAATACTGCATGTTTCATTCTACAATTTTGCCCAAATGCTGGAGTGTGCAGGTTTTTAGACATCGCTTCGGTGGTCATTACTCGCAGACTCGTTCTTGGCCAGCGTGTGGCATCGGAATAAGTAACTGCCTGTCTACACGTTAGTCTTTTCACCAAGTACACTCATCCACTTGTCGGACTGTTTTGTAGCGTCGTTGTCAACACAACTTTGTGAACCCAATAAATATTATTAAAACTGTGAACGTCAAATCAGTTTCTTCGGCAAATGTCACTCGGCAAGTTACGGCATCTCTTCAAATTTGGAGTGAAATAAACTCGGACAACGGCTTACTTTTCTCCTGTTCCTACGGCACAGTAACCATCAATTCATTTACTATAGTAGTTATGTCAGATCTGGGTGTATGCTCTACCCCTTAAAATCTGCAGACTTGTGACGTCAAAATTACGTCAATCCACTGTGGAAATATCAAAGCTTCCTCGCTGCAGCAGCGCCGCAACGCAATTGTGACGTCACAGTTCTGAAAATTCAAGGGCGTAGCGACTAAACTCAAATCTGACACAACTATCTTCCGTAAATGAACTGTGACAGTAACACATTCAGACGAATGGATGAGCGGACGCGTTGATATGCATAACGCGCGGCAACTCGCCTTAAGATAGATAGGGGTGGGAAAATAGTTAAATGATAAAAGATCAAAACAGTTTAACATACACATAAGCACACAAATACTTTGACTTTGCGTGTATAGCAATGTATGCAGCTACGACGTACACAGAGAAGGTCACCATCGTACTAGTTAAGTTTTATGCATGTCACATTGAACCGAAGGAAATATAGCTATATATACACCACCAGCTCCTCCGTAGCTGAGCATCAATGAGGCACTAGTAAAAACATTGCCTCCTACAGCTCTCCTGTCCAAAGGTCAAACAAAAAAACGTACCTAGAACACGGAAGATTTGCTTCGCATACTAATGCCTTACTGACCCCATCTCTTCACGAGGTTTATTAATAATTGTAAATTAGGATTTGCCGCACGTTCATCAGCTGGGCGAACTTCATAAACTGTTGGCACTTTAAATAAAGTTTAAAGTGCAACTGTTATTTTAGAAAAATATTCACATTCATTGAAAGAGACCTGAGTGCACGGATTAAAAATACTGACGTGTGAAGATTGATGACAATATCAGAATCCGATTCCGAGTCCATGTTCATACGGCCGAGAATAGTAAAGTATTACTTAATTAGAGAACACTCTGAGAGCGCATACCTCACCCAAGTGAGGAAACAGCAACGAAAAATTCAAATTTGTTTTGAAACTATGATTTTATTTGTATTAACATCAGAGCCTAATCATTTATGGCTTTCGATAGTAATAATAGTTTCTGTAATTTTCGTGAAGATCCATTCATAAATTTTGTAGTTATACTGCTAACAAACACTATAACAAATATAAGTCAAACACACAAACGGAGCGTCCGATTATTACCAAAATATAACCATTTATGTCTTTTAGCATTACTAACAAGTCCTGTAAATTTCATAAAGATCCATCCATAACTTTTTAAGTTATTGCGCTGACAGGCATAAAATAAAACGCAGCGACAAACACCCGAACAAACAACATATCAACAGAAAAATTTGGTCATTTACTCTCGAAATATACCTAACAACTCATGTAAATTTAATGAAAATCCATCCATAACTTTTGACTTATGGCACTAAAAAAATAGGCAGACAAAGAAACAAACAGATGAACGGGTTTTTATCAAAAGTTAATAATCTGTTACTGTTAACATGCCTAACAATCCCCGTAAATTTCGTAAAGATCCGTTCATGACTTTTTTAGTCATCTTGGTGACAGACAAATAGAGAGACGGGCAGACAAACATGACAGAAACATAACCTCCTTGGCTGAGGCAATTGCAGATTGGATTCTCTTACCTGTCTGCGTCACAACATTAGACTCCTGCAACACCATCAACAAGAAAAACGAAATTATGCTACTCCAGAGTCATCCCTAACACAATTAATGTATTAACATTACAGTGCTGTCGAATATACACACCCCGTCTATAAACGACAGCGTATTGAAGACGCAGTGAACGCGTCACGACGGGGGCGTTCGAGTAGGCAACAAAATTAAGCCATCAAGGCTTGACTTGATCGAGACTTTGAGTAAGTGTGCTCGCTATGACTTACTGTGCTGAGTTTCAGGCATTCACCCTAAATAGGTTACGCTTGAGACAAGTAACAACTCAATGTTACTACGTAAAACGGAGTTCTCAACGAACTCAACGCAATCGGGTTTCTTCTAACACTTGCAACACCATTCACATATTCAAATGGATAAAACCAAACTTTCTGTCCGATGTTTCGAGCGAGCGAAGTCTCGACGGCTTAATTTTGGTTCCCAGTCGAACGCGCCCTTGGTCCTTAATTACACGGTCGTTCGACTACGCTTCCAACGCAGCTTGATAACTTGAAGACACGCGCAGACGCACAATTAAACAAACATTGCCATAGACCAGACTTGCCTGTCTCCTGCTTTACGAGCTTCGCATTCCGCCATACACAACTTGGAAAGCAATACCTTCCTCGTGCTTATCCCTGTCGCCGTCACTGTGTCCATTCATTGCAAATGAGTCCTATGTCTAATTAAAAAAATTTCAACAAGATGATTTATAATTAGCATAAGAGCTTCAACCAAAAATAATTTTTTCACAATAAGGCGGGGATTGTTTCTATTACCAAGAGATGTAACTTGTTCAATACGGGCTATCGAGAAGGGAGAAAAAAATTAGTCATTGCATTGTCATAGTTGAGTCATCTTGATTTAAGGTTGTGATTTTGGAAAGTTTACTGACTATGTCGTCCACGGATGGCGTAAAATAACCAATTCGTTTATTTCTGACGAATGCGCCACACTACGACAGTTTGCTTTCTGCCTTCTTGCCTGAGTTTTTCAAGAACAGAATTAGAAAACATTTTATTTAATTTATATCCAACAGGAATAGAGCCGATTTGTGATTTCGAGTGGACATAAAATAGTGAAAGTCTGTGCATGACGTCACGTTGGTATAAATTGAAATAAATGTCACTAAGAAATCTGCGGACACTTAAGCCAAAATTCACCTGAGTCCACTTAAATTCTGTAAGAAATCCCTGTAAAAATTTACTGTTGTTCTTTATTATAGTACCGAGAGTGTGGTAAATAAAGGGGTTTCGTAATAAATTCTGTGCCGTCATTTTTGACGACCGGGTGCACAAGTATTTGATAGGACTAAAGCCGAAAAAAGGAGTCCTAGTGTGAACCCACAACCTGCACGAAGCTTATGAGGAGATATAAATGCTATACGTCTCCCTAGTGAGCTATACATATGCGCGTATAGAATAGTCACAAGCTGCTTACTGAAGACATTTCTGACGCCTGCGGAACCGTGCATGAAAGACTATTGAAAGCATGCACTGCGTCAAATTTGGTCAGACTCATCATTGTGCTCTCCTGTGCAGAACCAACACGCCAAAATGTGCAACTGGCAATTATGCTGGGAGCGTGTCGCGCGGACCCTATCCATCGGTGTACACGAGTACATCTACAGGCCAACTGTCAATTTTCTCCACCTACTAGCCTTAGGGCAATATTTGAGGGCGCTGAGCACGTAATACGTTGGGCACTGCATCCAAATGAGAGAATAAATGAGTAATATTTATAAATATTTTGACGTCGTCAGAAGATGTCACGCGCTTGAATGTTTGGTTGCTGCCTTGTGAGAAACAAAAAAGCTCACAGATTTTTAAGGTTAAATTGATTTTGAATTTAAAAGGATTTCCAAAACTTATCTATATGACACTTGCTATGAGTCAGCTGACGTGACTGTTAACATACAACAGCATTAGCAAACAATTTAGCAAAACACAGTTGTTGTGATACCAGTACACAGCAAGCTATTCGGGTACATTGTGCTACGTGTGAAGGTCTTTCAAACAGAATGTTAATGCAGCTGATCACTATTGGAAATTGACGTACAAAGCATAAACATATCCGAAAGGCCGTGTAAGACTCAGCAACGTTTATCAAAATCCAAATAAGAGCATGCATTACTTCCTGCGTCAATATAATCGAGACTGTGAGCAGCATTTGATATCATGAGGTGGAGATCGACGCGTCGATTTTATTGAATCTAAGCAAGTAACTACAAAACACACGTGATGCAACGCAGTCCACATCTGTGCCCAGTTGAACATCTGCGAAGTCAGCTTTACGCATGACGCTGCGGTGCTTAATTGCAACAGCAATATAGCGAAGTTTAAGTATGCAAACATAGGAACATACTGAAAGAATTACTGCTACCGTCATCGTAAGTTTCAGTCATTCTTCGGGCCCTTACTACGTATTCGATTAGGATTAAGTGCTTCACATAGCGATTGTTGCTCTAAGTTTCGACATTTTCTAAACGAAAACTCGTGTACGATTAGCAAAATTTGGCCAAAAGCTCAATCTGCTTTGGAGCAGATTGACTCTGATAATCTAAAGAAATGTAGTTATGTATTTCAGCGCAAGAAGTATGGCAACTATGTAATTTGAATGGTAAATATTTTATTTGTGTTTTGAACGTATATGCATTTTTTCGTACTTTCTGGAGAATGGAAAGAAACAAAATGTACTGCAATAATTCAGTGGCTGATAAAGTACTTTGCAACACGAACCTGCTTAACTTACATGCACCTGAAAGCTGCAGCCCTGTCCGTTATTGAATAATTTTTGTGATGGTTCTAGCATATTTTAATAACGGGTTCATCACTATATACGTTGCATACAATGCCATACAGCCTCGTTTCAAGAAAAGGTTAAACTGCTCTAGAATAAGGCTACGCCCACTACACGCTATACATTTTGAGCTACTTTTGTATGCAGCTTGATCTACAACACGCTATTTTTTTTTCGATAGTTCCAAAATTGAATATCAACATTTTCCCGCTTTCCAAACTCATTTCCAACCAGTATGCTTGGAAATAACACAACTCTTCGGTTACTAGTACGTTATAGCCCTGTTGCATACTCTTTGTTGGATATATTGGGCCCGATTGGGTGGCGTGGCGTCAGTTTTTCATCTGAATTTTTGGATCTCTGAGCCTCGTTTCAGCGGTGACGCAGCAGCTACGGCAGTTCGATGCTTGAATGTTTCATTTGATAGTTGTTGGTCCTCCACGTTATTTCTAAGTTTAAAAATCTTGGTTGGAGCACTAAGATGAGTCGTGTTAAGTATAGAGGAACAATTAGGGAAAGTTTCACCAAAACCCATTCCCGTACTTAATGCTTAGCAGTAGCTACTGACTTATTTTACTATATAGATGCATGCAAAATACTTTTACGTCTTATTTTCTGAAGGTAACAAACAGTTATTACCTCCGTCAAGGAGGTTATGTTTTCGTCGTGTCTGTCACTAAGATAAATAAAAAAATTATGATCAGATTTAGACGAAATTTACAGGGATTGTTAGGTATGTTAGGAGGAAAAGATGATTAACTTTTGGTGAAGATATGTTTACCGTTTGCTTGTTTGTTTGTCTGCCTCATTTTTCTCACTGCCATAACTCAAAAAGTTATAAATGGATTTTGAAGAATTTAACATGAGTTGTTAGGTATATAACAAAAAGTTAATGATCAAATTTTGGTAATGATCCATTAGTTCACTCGTTCGTTTGTCACTGTTTTTAATTTTATGCTTGTTAGCACAATTACTCAAAAAATAATGAATGGATCTTTATGAAGTTTATAGGGGTCATTAGTTATGTTAAAAGACATAAATGATTAAATTTTGGTGCAAATCGGTTCATTCGTTTGCATGTTTGACTCATTTTTGTCATAACGTTTGTTAGCAGTATAACTCAAAAAGTTATGAATGGATCTTCAAGAAAATTGCACAAGCTGTTATTACTATCAAAAGGCACACTTGATTAGATTTTGGAGATTATACAGAGAAAAGTATGGTTTCAGAGCCAATTTGATTTTTTTGCTACCGTTGCCTCGTTTCGCGGAGGTATGCGCTCTCAGAGTGCTCTAGTTACCACATGTGACACTGCTCGCAAAAATTCCGATATTGTTGCAAAATTTTAGAATTCTTCTGCTCCTGTAAGCAATCCGATACTTTTCGGAAGAGCGATCTGCTAACCCTGGTTGGGAGGTGCAGTTTCCTGTCAGTAGCAGGAAGACACGCATAACCACCCCGAACAGCGTTTCAACCACGGCACTTCTGCCTGCCACAAGCTGCCAGTGTCTGCCACTGCTTGAGTGCCTGGTACTGCTCCTCATCCTACTACGTGAAACCATCTTCGGAGACGACTGCCTCATTCCTTCTTTCCTTCCTGCTACCCTGCTGGCTTATGCTTTTCTCTGTGTGCGCGGTTCGATAGGAAGAGCATGTATCCCAACTCCCTCCTGCCATCTTCTCGCCGAATTTTTTTTAGTATGCGCGCAGCCTAGCGTTGCACCTATTCTGCTGCAAGAAAAACCCGAAGACTTTTGCCTTGACAGGCAGCAATAATTTGACGTAATCCTAACTTTTGATAAAGAACAGTTGCGACAGCGAGGTATAGGTTAATGGCTTATTAGCGATCTGTTTTTTATCATTTGAAATGCAGTAATTTTCAGAATATCATCGAGGTTTATTGTGCGATGTTGTTCACTGCCGACTCAGGTGAATGAGAGGGGATGATGTGATGCTTGTAAGTTTTCAAAAGTACATTAGAATTCAATTTAATTAACCCATCTGAATGGTAAATCCTTTGCTCTCGGACGAAGTCGTAAATTAAGCAAATTTCTGCTCATGGAGAGACCTACACCCATTGCTGAATGAGTTGCTAGGAGTGGGTCATAATTCATGCAGGGCACGGAATTTCAGAGAAGTAAACACCTTATTCGGAAGCAGTAACCTCTCATTCGGCACGACAACACGTGTAATTGGTCACGTACCCACTTACTTTGCAGTCTCGACACAACGATCCAAATAGCTAAACTCTGTGACCTGCAGTCACCTGCCTCGACATCTCACGGACGGGAATTCACGCGTCCTGTTCTTGGCGTAATTTAATTTCAATAACTTATAATTTGATTTACATACTGTAAAGAGTTAACTATACAGGACGTTCAAAAAGCTTTGCCAACAGGGTAACAAAAACATATTTGAGATACGCATTTATACAGTATACAGCAGGTATACTTTCCAGCTTTGAATTGATCCATACGGTATGTCAAGATCCGATTCCTTTTAACATTTGATTCTATTAAGGTTTTTGAATAACTCAATTTGTGGCGGAAAGCAGCTGCAACTCATTGACCATACAGTCCTGACCTCGCACCATGTGAATTTTGGTTATTCCTTCAGTTCACAGAAATGCTTGTTTAGAGTGGTGGGGATAAATTTAGAGCTGAAAAGTAAACCTGCTTGTGAGTACTCTGAGGGCTTTGTCTAGTAGATCGTGCAGCTCTAGAGTAAGCACGTAAACCTTCGAGGAAAGTGTGAGGCTCAATAAATGTACACAGCAATAAATTTTATCTTCGTAACTATGTTCCCATATCTTTTTATCTTTTTGGACGTCCTTCGGAATTAATTCATAATTTCACTAGCTTTCTGGTTCCAGAAAGTATCCATTTCAGGAATTTTCTCTGTTTTGGGAGACGCCGTCTGAGGGTTATACAATGCTGTTCCTAGGGGAACCAACGACTTATTTAATCTTTACAAATGACCGAACTAGCTCATTGGTAGCGCAAATGCAAATAGATTACACAACATCTGAATTAAACTCTCCTGTCTTTCACTTCCAGTACTGACTACTGATCATGAAGCACGGCCGAGTATGTTTAGTTATCAGAAGCAGAACGGGTCTTTTTGCAAATTGCCATGGGATCTTTAGTAGCCAGTCCAAAATTTTCAGTTATTACCTCCGCCAAGGAGGTTATGTTTTCGTCGGGTCTGTCTTTCTGTCTGTCACCAAAATAACTCAAAAAGTTATGGATGGATTTTCACGAGATTCACATGTACTGCAGGGATTGTTAGGAATATTAGGAGGAACAGATAATTAACTTTTGGTGAAGATCCGTACATCCGTTTGTTTGTTTGTCTGCCTCATTTTTCTCAATGCCAACCGATGCCATAACTCAAAAAGTTATTGACGGTTTGTATGGAATTTACATGAATAGTTAGGTATATTACAATGAGTAAATGACCAAATTTTTGTGATGATCTGTTGCTTTGTTCGTATATTTATTGCTGTGTTTGATTTTATGCTTGTTAGCGCAATAACACAAAAAGTTTTGATTGAATATTTATGAAACTTATAAGAATCGTTAGTAATGTTAATAGACATGAATGATTAAATTTTGGAGTAGATCGGCTGATTCGTTTCTATGTTTAAGTTATATTTGTCATAATGATTGTTACGCAATAACTCAAAAAGTTTAGACTGGATCTTTATGAAATTTACAGGATTCTTAGTGAAGTTAAAAGATATAAATGATTAAATTTTGGTGCAGATCGGTTGGTTCGTTTGTATGTTTGATTTATGTTGTTAGCAGCATAACTCAAACAGTTATCAAAGGATCTTCAAAATAATTGCAGAAACTGTTAATACTTTCAAAAGGCACAAATGATTAGGTTTTAGAGTTGATACAACAGAAATCATGGTTTCAGAGCAATTTGAAATTTTCGTTACCGTTGCCTTACTTGGCGGATGTATGCGCTCTCAGAGTGCTCTAGTGTATTTATTTTTTGAGGTAGTGCCCGCAAAATTTTTGGCCGGTGAGAAATTTTTCCTTTGAAAATTAAAAGAAAAGCGGACAGGAGCTCAATTTTATTTGGCAAAGGGTTGATGAAGAGAAAGTTTTGAAGGTCGGTTTACAAAGGAGTCTAATAAAGTTCAAGCCGCCACACATACCAATTTCGTCTAACCTTTTACCGGGCAGCTGAAAAGCGTTTCCATAAGAATAACATTACTAAATAGCCCGGTCGTGCTCCTTGCTCGCTTTGCACGTTGATCAGGCAATGGCATCAAATATGAAACACGGCTGCGGATAAGTACATTTTTAAACAGTAACGCGTAGGTTCGACTCCTCTAACATCTGCTACGGATATTTTTTTTTATTTTACCTAGATGAGACGTTACATTGATTCACGTGAAATTGGCCATTCTGTTGGCAATGGCCCTTCTGATGGCCTTTTTGCAGAGGTTATAAGAGGCCACGCCAAAGAGCTTCACGAAAATTTTCAATGCGCCGTCTAGCCCTTACCGTGTTCGCACGGTCTACTTCCAAATAGTGATAATGTTATAAAATTTATGTTTATGGTTGACGGTATAGGATAAGTTAAAATTTTCAGGATATCCGCTAGTTACAAGCCTCTGGTGTAAGACATCACCCAGTTGCTGGTGGGCGCAGCATAATGTTAAGAGCACAATAGCGTGCCCCAATGAGTCAACCCTGCCAATAACTGTGAGCTTATCGAATGCAGATAAAGTTATCAGAACTGCATCCGTGATGCACCGAGAGGAGTGTCGATGTATAACTCACCCAGTGTTGGCGAGAAGAATTAAAGGAAGATCAGTGTGCTATACCATGTAAAAACATATTCCTTTTCAGCCTGAAATGACAACAGTTTCTTTCAATGAAACAAAGGTAATAACACGGAAAGTAAGTAAAACGTAACAATGGTGGTGGGAATAAATTCTTCAAACGTTCAAGACCAATTAGAATCGTTGATAATGTACATTGGACAAATGGGTAAGTCAAAATTCTCATTCCAAAGTTTAATGCAACAGATAACTATATCTATATATATATTTGGTCAGTGCCACAATACGCCATGTACGCACATTCTATATCTCAAAGATAGTAAAGACGCTAGGTTTTACTCCTATTCAAAACTGTTGCAAAACTTGATTTTGTATTAATTGATTTTTAAGTACTTGCTTATCAGATCATTATAGAAGCTACATATATGAAGAGGAAGTACTCGCGACATCGATCCTTGTCGCAACACGCAATGGTCAGGATAAATAAAAGTACTATAGATTACTCGCATCTATGTTTACGAGTTACACCCTAATAAGTTTTTCCATTACCTCCGCCAAAGAGGTTATGTTTTCTTCGAGTTTGTGTGCCTGTCACCAAGATAACTCAAAAAGTTACAGACATATGATTATGAAATTTACAGAGATTGTTCGGCATGTGCGAAGAAACAGATGAATAAATTTTCATGAAAATAAGTTCCATCGTTTGTTTGTTTGTTTGATTGCTTTTCTGCATTTTGTTTCTCAGTACCACAACTCAGAAAGTTATTGATGGATTTTTATTTAATTTACGTGAGTTATTAGGTAGATCACGAGAGTATCTAGCCAAATTTCTGTGATGATCTGTTCTTTCGTTCGTTTGCTTGTCCCTGTGTTTGATTTTATGCTTGATGGCAAAATAAAACAAACAGTTATGAGCGGATCATTATTAAATTTACATGAATTGTTAATAATGTTGAAAAACAGAAACGATTACATTTTGGTGAAGATCGGTTGGTCTGTCTGAATGTTTAACTAATGTTTGTCAGAATGTTTGTTAGCCGCGTAACTGGAAAAGTAATGAACGGATTTAAAAAAAAATTACAGAATTTGTAATTACTGTAAAAAAATCATTCGATTTCGGAGTTGATACAAAGGAAATCATAGTTTCAGAACCAAACTGAATTTGTCGTTACTGTTGCTTTGCTTGGCGGAGATATGTGCTCTCAGAGAGCTCTATTTAGCTAATTATGAAGAGCACATTGCAAAATTTTTCTATAATATGTTGGTCCGTTTGTTTGTCTGTCTCAGTACTTTATTTTGGTGATGATCGGTTCCATTTGTGTGTTTGACTAATGTTCCTCAGAATATTTGTTGGTAACATACGTTACAATGTTTTGAACGGATCGTTATAAAATTTACACGAATAATAATTTTTAAAAGCATAAATGACCAAATTTTGATGTTGATCGGTTAGTCCGTTTGTCTAATATTTGTCTTAGTGTCTGTCAGAACATAACTCAAAAAGTTACGGAGAGATCTTCAATAAAATTATAAAATCTGTTGAAAGTTGAAGGACAGAATTTTGGGGAAAATAAAAGGAAATCCTTATTTCAGGACCAATTTGAATTTTTCGATATCGTTGCCTTGCTTGACGGAGGTATACGCTCTCAGAGAGCTGTAGTTTATCTAGAATTTTGAATATCTGGTTGAGAGAAAATAAGAAGCACGTTGAAGCGAGAGCCAAATTGAGAATCTCTCACCGTTGTTTCTTGTGCTGGTCAAACGTTATGAGAATCCGAGACTCGAACCGGCAGTGCCGCTCTCGATTCAGAGTCTCTGTCACTCAGCCACCGTGGAGTTCTATATATAAAGGCCTAGAAAAAAGTTTTGCCTCTCGCACCTCGGCGCGTAGGCTAATTACTGGTGATTTTGCGCGCATCTAAGTCTAAATGAAGTCGAAGAAAAATTACTTTCAAGGCAAAGTCTACTATCAAAGACGGGACGTATCAGCATTTGCCACTTTTAATTACACAATCTCCGTCGTGTTCTGCAAAGTTTACTTACAAAATAGGTCAAATTCTGTCGGGAATACGGGAGTAGTAATACAGATTACGCACTAGAGCACAATCACAACCATCTAGCAAAATATACACCCTTCCGACAATGACAATCTTATCAATGATAAAACCTCGGTGAAACAGAGCTCTACGGGTAGTTCA
>LQNS02278183.1:774506-790671 GCA_001587735.2 Parhyale hawaiensis
TCTGATGCTAGTGTTTAGTATTATTCTTAAGTTAGCTTTAATCATGAAAACCTCAGGCGCTGTGTCCTAATCTTGTCGGCCACAGTACCTTATGAGAAAAATAAATGATTTTTATTTATGTGTAGGCATTGTGCCAGGGACTCTCAGGAGACCATAATTATGTATAACTCTCTGATGCTAGTGTTTAGTATTATTCTTAAGTTAGTTTTACTCATGAAAACCTCAGGTGCTGTGCCCTAATCTTGTTGGACACAGTACCTTATGAAAACAATAAATGATTTATTATTATTATTATTTATGCTTGTTCGCTTGTCTCTGTTTGATTTGTTGTTAGTTAGCAAAATGGCTCAAGAAGTTAACCGTTAACAGAAATTGTTGGTAATGATAAAAGACATAAATGATCAAACTTGATGATGATCGGTTGGTCTGCTGGTAGTAGTAGTAGTAGTAAACTTGTTCGGTATTGCATGAAGAGCAAATGACAATTTTTTTGTGATGGTCTATTTTGTCCGTTCGTCTCTGTGTTCCATTTATGGACTGTTAGCAAAAATGATTCAAGAAGTATGAACGGAACTTTAATGAAATTCACAGAAATTGTTATAAATGTTAAAAGACAAACATGATCAAATTTTGGTGATACTCGGTTGGTCTGTTTGTCTAATGTTTGTGAGTAATATAGCTCAAAAAGTTATGAACATATCAAGAAAAATTACAGAAACTGTTATTACATTCAAAAAGCACAAATGACCAGATTTTGATGCTGATAAAAAGGAAATTCTAGTTTCAGATCTAATTTGAATTTCACTGTGACGTTGCCCAACTTGGCAGAGGTATGCGTTTTAAGAGTGTTGAGTTATTATTTAGTTTAGTTGATTAATTTTATTGTTGTTACTCTATCATAATCATAGTATCACAGACGTACAAAATGCAACACGTTAATATGATGTCAGACTACAACACATGAAAATTAATTAGAAGAAAATGTACAGACAAATTTGACAATAGGCTTTTCGAAGTTATTCCATTGAACAAAGTGACACTGGCCTTTGTTACTGAAATAGTTCTAATAAGTTTCAACTATTATCTCCTCACTCGAAACCACACCATTTACCTAATACACATTGATGCGCTGAATACGAATTTATCCTCCTCTTACCGAGCGTTTTCAAATGAAATCGAATGTCGTCGACCCTTTTTCAGGAATAACGGTTGTCACATCCCCTTTTAGATCACTACTGCAAACTATTTCTGGAAAAAACTATTTGCTCCCGGTATTACTAACCTACTGTTCGTAAAATAGACATTTTCCACTCCCTTCTAAGTTCTATACTTCTGCAAAACAACCGTCAATACAGTTAAATCTCCTAAAACTTTCCTCTACGAAGCCTACCTGCATCAAAGCTTCAGGTTCTCTTACAAAAACATATTTTCCACGGGACCCGATTTTAAATTAAAAAATAAACCTCCCACTGCTCTTCTACCAGTGTTGTTAATAAATTTCAATGCAAGAGCTACATAGATTCGTATGTGAGAATCACTGGAGAACATTATAAAGCCCGCGTTGACCAACATTTGGGTATATCCAGGGAAACAGGTTTACCACTTGCAAATAACTATAGATTTTGCTTCCCGACCTCATGCAAAATAAAACACTGATCCATTTAGCAGGAAAGACTTCATCGTCGACTTTTCCAGTCCAATAGAGCTCACAACTTTAGAATCTCTCTACATCCAAAAAACAAAACCCAGCCTTAATATAATGACTACAGCTGTAGCTCTCTTTACAGTCCATAACCGACTTCTTTCTTCACGACTGCCGCTTCCATATTGTCCAACTGTACAAGCACTGATACATTGGGTCCTTCCTAGCTTATCCTGGTCATTCGCATTTTACACTTCCCACTGACAATATCTCTGCTCCCTGCTAGAAAAAATTGTTCCCTTTTAGGTTTTTCAATTCATTATTCTTCATTCTGAAGATGGGAGAAGACATCCCGACAAGTTAAATTTTAATTAATTCAATCGATAATTAAGTTTAGTTGACGAATTTATACATTACAGCCGTCGGAAATGTTTAGTCTTAGAAATGCTGATGTGTTGAGTAACTTAACTTTAGTTTTAAGTCAGTATTGGTACTAACTATCGCGCACCTTTTTTAATGGTTGCCTAAGATGGGATGTCATTAGCAGAACCAGTCCTACGCTACTAGCCATGAGAAGTAATTTTCCATTGAATATTAAATTCATGGATTTGTCGTTCGTAATAGTACACGATGTCGTTCCCCAATATAGAGTAAGAGTAGGGAAATGGTTCAGTTATTTTTTGTTAGTTACGATTGCGATGCGTCGGACACGAAAAGACCAAAACTGTAAATACTAGGCGGACAAGCGACGCATACCTAGTGTCGGACGTTTTTTCATTTGGTCGAGCAATTGCATGATTTTGTATGATTGATGCACAGACTTCAGCTTTAACATAACGCTACAAAAAAGTAGCTCGTTCCTGTGATGATTTAGTTTTTTCTATGCAAATTTGATTTGAAAATTCCCTAATTGCGCTAGAGTACTGATGTACCGTAATGCCGAGGTTAAAAAATTGACTTTAAAAAAATGCGAGTGACCTATACTCGGAAATTTGTGTTCTGCACATCAATATCTACCACATAGTGGTCTAAAGTTTTCGCGTGTAAGTGGTGAATAATAGTAAAAACTACCATATATTTCTGTAGTACAATACCTATGTACCCAGAGGACAACGTTCTCTTGGCTTTAAGAGGAAAATGACGCAAAATTTCTTTTGCGTCAGCGTCATGGCATAGTTTTTAAAACTTTTGCATCATGCGTCGATGAAATGGTCGTCGCGTTGGTGACGCAAGAGCCCTACACCGCTATTTCAAATAAAGATATCTTCAAATTATGGATCTTCCTTTCGATGTCTGCTTCTGTCACTGCATGCTTTGCAGCCAGAGATTCAAGTGCCATTTTTTTACGCGGTTTTTATAGTCGGAACTCGTCACGTCTCATAGAAAACTAAAAGCATGACAATCTTCAATTAGTTTCAATACCTTTTCGCTTGACCCCTCAAAAAACAATGTAAGAGCATTAATTTGGCCGCAAGACACCCACCAGCCACTGGGAAGTCCTATGTATATCGTTGCAAATGTCGTACACACTAGCAGAACGTGGCGCACGCTGTCTCCCATTCCGATCGGGGAGACCATGGACATACGATTTTTGGTCTCGCAACAGACTCGTAGACGGCAATTGGTCTTTAGACGTGTCTACGTAGACAAATCTAGACACGTCTTAGAGACCAAAATCGCGCAACATATCCACAAGTGTGTACGAGACCTATCTGTGTATACGATGCATTACTACCTCCGCCAAGGAGGTTACGTTTTTGTTGGGTTTATCTCTCTGTCTGTCATCAAGATAACTTGAAAAGTTAAGGACCGATTGTGACGAAATTTAAAGGGATTGTTATGCATGTTAGGAGAAACAGATGATTAACTTTTGGTGAAGATCCGTCCATCCGTTTGTTTGCCTTATTTTTCTCAATGCCATACTTCAAAAAGTTATGGACACATTTTTATGAAACTTACATGAGCTGTCGGGTATATCACGGAGAGTATATGACTCAATTTTTGTAATGATCCGTTTGTTCGTCACAGTTTTTAATTTTAGGCTTATTAGCACAATAACTCAATAATTAATGAATGGATCTTTAAAATTTACAGGAATTCTTAGCAATGTTAAAGACATATAAATGATTCAATATTGGTGGAGATCAGTTAGTTCGTTTGTATGTTTGACAGCAATATAACTCGAAAAGTTACAGACGGATCATCACGAAAAATGCAAAACGGTTATTACTACCAAAAGGCACAAATGATTAGATTTTAGAGCTGATACAAAGAAAATAATGCTGTCAAAGCCAATTTGAATTTTGCGCTGACGTTGCCTCGCTTGGCGGAGGTATGCACTCTCAGAGTGCTCTAGTTATTATATTCAGAAGTGTAAGTAGAAGTAGTACAAGATAGTTTAAGCCTCCCTAAATAAGTACTAAGCTTTTCTAAGAGAGGAAAAGGAAGGGACATATAGTATGTTGATGGTCACGAGGAACCAAAGCACGAAAGTGTTCCCAGACATGATCATCGCGCATGGGAACAGTACATTGAGAAAGAAGAGGAAGAACAGACGAAAGTAATAGCAGAAGATATATGAAATCGGAAGGAAGCAAAGTGGGCATGAAAGACAGAAGTCCCGAAGGCCTAGCTAACGACTAAGGTAACCACAGGGTCCCCCTGGTGGCGATGCTCTCCACGTCATAGGAAGGGCGAACCTAAACTAGCCTAACCCTATGGCCATCCTATGCCCCCCGAGTGGAGAAGTTTAAGTCTCCGTTTCCACAACAAAGGCAATATTACAGAGGAAGAAAGAAGGGACATATAGTATGATGATAGACATGTGAAACCCATGCATGAGGGTGTTTCCACACAGAATCAACGCGTATGGAAAAGCAAGTCACGATAGTAGAGGAAGAACAAATTGAAGAAAAAACAGTAGGAGTATGAGATGGGAAGCAAGCAAAGTGGACACGAAAGACAGACGTCCCGAAGGCCTACTAGCTAATGGCTAAGGTGACTTTCAGGATCCCCCTGGGGCGCTGCTTCCTAACATACGATGGACGAACCTCAACAAACCTACCTAACCCCATGGCCCATCCTCTGCCTTCTGAGGGGATATTATTATAATAGATAATTATATGGCTAATATAAAATTATTATATATTTAAGGAGGCGAAGAATGTTAGTCACACTCATTTTAGACGTGATAAAAGAAGTAGATGAGGAACAAATAATACCCAGGTTTATTATATAATATTTACAACAAAGCCACGGTAGTGATGCATGTATTTTTTTTTCTGTATCAACTAATTGTAACGCCCTAACCCCTCTTCTACCCAATGAACACAAAACTAAAAAATGTGTTGTGAAAATACAATATCTGATTGATGGAAATAGAATCGTAATAAAATAAATACAACAAATATGTGAAGACGAAAATACTTGTAAGCGTTACTAAAGCTGATTCCGATTCTAAGCAGTCTCAGGGGTCTATAAAAAAGCAGCAATGGTATGATCATAATTGTCAGTGCATCAAGAGGTCAAGAAGGCTACTTACTCTCCACATGGTAAACTCCTGAAACTGAGGCTTCCCAGCACTAAGTGTAAGTAGGTGTATGACACATGAATGATTTTCACATTATTACAGATAAAACAATGTCAACAAAGGGTGAGTTTTCGCACAGTTATACTATAACAGCGTATTTGATCCCTCCTCACTGATGCAGCAATAAGATCTTATGCAGGTATCATGTGACAGAGCGGAAAAGATAATATTTCAAATTTCAGCAGTGGACGGACCAACTGCTCAGGCTAAATCAGAAATAAATTTCACTTCCTTCCGAAGAAGCAGTTTGACATTGTAAAAAAGAGCCGGTAACCACAAGCAATGGACCGACCATACCGACTGCAAGAAAAACAAGCTAAATATACCAAACTAAATTAGGCAGCATCGGGCTGAGGCTTCATTCCTGAGCCCACAGGGCCGTGGCGCCTCTCCCACACCATGCGGTGTTTCTGCTTCATATACGCATCCTTGACCGTCTTGAAGGCGCCCATATCACCGTCTGAACAATAAAGAGACATAGGTAAGTAGCAAACAGAAAGAGCACTTAAGCCGCACAATATATCTACATCAGTGCGATTGACAACAGTCAAATCTTGGCCATTTAATGAGCATATGACCCATATATAGTTATTTCTATGATGCTATTTCTACGAGAGTATTTATTAGCAGCTCGGTAGAGCGCTGATGCTTGACGTTATATTGCTACAGAGGATTTTCTCTGCTTGTACGAATACACTAGGATAAAAAAAAAGTAGTAGCAAACAAAGCTTGGAATGGAGAACGCTGAAGGACCATAAATCAATAACTCACGGAATGAAGGATGGCAAGGTGCATGTACAACTGTATAAGAATCATGTCGCTAATTGATAATACCTACGGTAGTGCTACATGTAGTACCTAGCTACGTAAGTTTGCTAGTTCGGCGATTGTAAAGAGCATTGAACCGAAACTAATTTTTTTTTATCTCGGCATATCTGCTAGAAGGTTTGGATTTGAGGGCGAACTCTTCTACGAAATGAAAGAGAAAAGGATTATTATTATAGTGGGTTGGGTTACTAGCGCCTGAGGAATCACGCCCGCCTCGCGCCGAAAACAGAGATGAGGACAAGACGACGGAAGGAAGAGACACTCGTGTGGAGCGCCTGTTCCGGGCTCCCTTTTCCCACACGGGAGCAGGTAGGTGGGAGTTCCGTGAGATCGGTTGCGTACCATCACAGCGGCCCACCTCACGAAGCAGAGGGGAAATATAAAGCTCCTATCTAACTTCCAAACAAAACTTAACGGCAGGATTGCTGCCAGATGCACAGTCACCTTCGGAAAGTCACTCAGGTTACCCCTCGGGACCATGATGCCCAAGATTCTGACAGGGATACAGTCAGCCACAATACACCCCCAAGAGGATTGCTAACCGCGAGGACTGACGTAAATTTTCATGCATGATTGAATATACACGATTGCCATTAAAAAAAGATTTGCAAAGAAAAACATCATTCTTGGCACTACGCATCAATACCAGCATAAAAACATTTTAGTATTCGCAGCAAAAATAGCTACACACGTCTGCATTGACAGAAATTACAACGGGTTAAAAAGTGACCAGTAAGCAGCGTTCACACGAGAATGCATTCTCTCACACAAATGTCTGAAAGCGGTGCTGGGTTTGTTTGAACAGCAGAAACTTTCACAGCTTTTCATGTTCTTAGTCACCCGAAATCTGTAAAGACATCCGAGAATTTGCTAGTGACATTTCCCGTTATTTCTGCTAAACGGACGATCAATACCATTAATTGCCCGTGACACTTTGAAGGTAGCTATAACCACATTATGCAATCGCAAGTACAACTCGATGCAAGGACGTGCAGCTCACATGGCGTCCCGATGCATACATATTCGAAGTTGGTAGCATAGCAATTGTAGAATGAATAACGTGTGAGCTGTACATCCTCGCATCAAAGTAGTGTAGGCAGATGCATAGTGTAACCTCGGCATCAGTTGTAATTTGTTATCAGCATGCATTTTTTTATCATGAAGCAACCACACAAGCTGAAAATATTGGATTTCATGTTGCAATTTAGCTACACCACAAATTCCAAAGCACCATTTGCCTGTGGGAAGAATACTCAGCTATCTCCTCGATACTTACACTTGGCGAACCAGTCACCAGCTGCTTGCTCATAATCCTCAAGTAGCTGGGCACATCTCGTCTCACGATCGTACCCTTCATATTGGTAACAGTCTTCCTTGCGGCGTCTCAATATGGCGAGAATTTCATCATCAACATATCTGAAACAAAACAATAACTTAGAGTAATTCCAATTCAAGGTACCTATATAGGTATGAATACAATAGGCTGCAACACTGCATAAACTTCAAAGTAATGGCACGGTTTTCAAAATAATGTTAGTGTTACACTGATATTTTCCCCCTATTTCCAATATAGCTAGTGGCAATCTAAGAGATATAAATCTCAGCTAAAGTTGAAAACGCAATGTTGAGAAGTCATTTACAATTTATATTAGTTCTATTAGAATAGAAGTGGTCAGTGCACCACTACTGACAGAAAAGGCACAAAGCATCTCTGATAGATGAAGAAGGAAAAGAGAAGAAAGAAACACCCGTGTGGATAGTTCTTTTCGTGGTCCCCGCATGGGAGAAGACAGGAGTTCCACAGGATAAGTCGCTTATACCACCATTCGGCGGTCCACTTCTGGAAATAGAATTGGTTATTATTATCTTCCTGGTTTCACCACCGCACACACGCCACATGGCGCAATTCAAGCAGTGAGAGTTAATGATGTCACATCTCTATATGATTGTTTTATTTCGGCATGCCTGTCGGGTCGTAGTCGGCTGAGTGCACTACTGCTGGCGGGAAAAAACGCGCAAAGCATTTCCAGCCCTACTCGGCTTGGCTGAATGAATGCGCTCGGTCGTCTTCTACGGACACGGAGAAGCAGGTGCTGGAGCAGCGACAAACGAAGGCAGGGCGAGAGAATGAGCCGTGAAGATTGCTGCTTGAGGAACTTCAGAAGAGAGAGGATTATGATTGAAGAATACAATGAGAAGGACTAAGTAGAAATTTGGTAACCCACGACGTAAGTTTCGCTGTCCTCAGCTCATCAGGTGGGAGGATTGAAGATGATCGAAATTGAATACCGTGCGTTAGATTTTGCAGAAATTTAGGCTGGTTAACACAGTAAGATGTAGATCATATCAGGTTATTAAGGACTGCAGTACAGACATCAGATTTTATTTGGCCAATCTTTCGGCACAGGTCGAGTTTGCGCCTTCTTCTGTATTGGATTTGGAGTCGACGCAACGGACAATGTTTCAAAACTTTAAAAACATCGGTTTGTTTGAAAATTCTTTTGAAGCTTTGGAAAACACAGCACCTTAAACCCACTCGTCGTACTGATACAATGCTTCAAATGTTTGTGGGCTGATAACATGACTTCTAGTAATTTATTTTCGTCAAAAGTCTCCAAGAGCTGCTGCCAAGATTTCCAAATTAACTTCTTACAGTACCATTTGTAGTCTGAGCGTAGTAGCGGTCTTGGGCGACACGCTCCCGTGAGGGCTTCTCTCGCTGTGCGATCTGCACATTCGTTTCCGGGGACCCCACAGTGTCTGGGGGTACAACAAAGGGTGAATGATTTATTGCTCTTTGTAAATTCTGCATTGTATCTGTAAGACGAGTGGGTTTGAGGTGCTACATTACAAGATTGCCTGACTGGCGCTTTATGAGTCTGTTACTATCGTTACGTTTAAGTGAGGCAGAGATTCTGCATAATTGAGATCACCATCTATTGCGTACTGCTCAGCTGCATAAGATAAGGCTTCGTCTGGATCTTGCACCCATATTGGGTTGCAGCATTTACATACGAGTACGCCACTAGATTTGGGGCTTTAGGGCCATCCGTGTCGATACACGCTTGAAACTGAGGAGTTCTAGAATAATCCAGGTAGCTATAGGCTATTTAAGTTAGCTATGTGAATTAATATTACGCTTCTTTATGTTTGCAAGTTCGTTGCAAAGAGGTTTCATGTTCCAGGGCGGGAGTGGTTCATATGTTTCCGGGAGGCGTGATTCAGAGTCAACATTAAAATGATCTCTTACTCTCAAGATACGTGGGAGGTATTCACGTGAGATTGGCGCCGCTAGGCGTTCGTCATTCAAGTGTGCAGTGGCCGCTGGATTTAAAGGATGAGTAACATTTGTTAATAGTCAGACGTTAGTTATAGATCATACATTTTAGGTGGTGATGATAGATTAGGGGCAGGAGCCCAGTTTCGGCATGTAAGCTCTCGACTGGAGTTGACTTGTACCATCCGGTAGCTAGTCTTATTTATAGTTTGGTTTTCGACTGGTTGCAATAAATTTAACGTAGATTCTGCCACGCAGGAGTAGGCTTCTGAGCCGTAGTTTGATTTTGGCTTGATTAACATAATGTATAACCTGAGAAAGGAGAGTGATCTGCTCCCCAGTCTTTATGAAATAGATGCTTGAAAATATCGAGTGAACGAGTACAAGTACGTTTTAGTGTCTTCATATGAGGCATCCATGTCAGAGAATTATCAGTGGTAAGGCCCGAGTATTTATAGGTATTTACGTATGATATTGGTGCATTGTTAAAGTGCAGGTGTGGCTCATTCTTGGACAATTTGGTTTTCTACAGATGAGCATGCAAGCGGGTTTTTGCTGATCTTAGGTTGGGGAGAGAGAGGAGACTGGGAACTGATGAGCGTAGCTTTACAGGTGCAGCAGATTAGGAGGCTCCAGAAAGAAGGGTAGTTGTGCTGCAGTGGTAGTAGTAATTTTCAATGTGCTCAAAGCTGAAGATCAGACTGGAACAGGCTGATGATGAGGCGAAATGTTCCTCCTCTAGTACACCAGCCCGCAGCAACAAATTCCAGGAGCACTCGGACATTTGTCAGCTATAGCACGCAAGCAGCCGACCACTGGCTAGAGTGGCCGAGAGTTCAAGGTCTGCCACAAGCTGCGGTGTTATGCTATAGGCTAGCAATAATGCACTGCTGAAAAATCACTACAAAGTCTTAGTCTGATGCTACCTAATTATGTTAATTCCAGCCTGTACATACCGCACATATCTAGCAGTCACAATGGTTGGTCCATTTCTGGTGGTTTACAGTCACTATTCTACTTTTTATGACATCAGAATTATTTCTGATACAACCAGAATGGATGGGCTGTGGCCTCTCAAAATTTGTAAGGTAGCTACCGTACAGCTGATAATATCTTTTGTAGACTGTCACATTACCCCTGCATTGGTGATCATTGTAGCATCACTGAACAGGCTGAGCCCAGGAGCCATCACTGTATACCAAGGAAGGCCTTGCTTTGAGTTTGCAGAAGTACCAAGGAAGTAGTAGCTATCGGTAAGCCTTTCCAATGAGCTTGAGGTAACACCAAAGGTTCTGGAATCTGACCAAACATGTGAGGGTCAAACTCACTGTGCTCCTCTGGGTACTCCATTGGTAGGCACCTACTTCCAACGGCAGAAAATTGGAGAGGGAAAGTATTAGTGCGAGTGGGTTTTAAATAAGCAGGATGATGGCAAAGATGCAGCAGCGGAAACTGCAACAAAATATGTTTCCTTAGAAACCGGGTGCCACTGTGGCTGAGAGCCCGAGATGCAAACTTTCCAAATATAAAATGCTCCTATACCAACCTACACAAGATGTACCAAACGTGGCAGCACAGCAGCTAGCATGCTAATGCAGTCCCACTCGCCTTCCAACAAAAGGGGAAAAAATCAGAAATAATGAAACTGTTGCATGCAGTGGCAGTGCAATTGCTAAGATAGGTACCTACATAGCAGTTGTGATTGATCGGATAATGCAACAGATTCTTCATGTCGTGCAACAATTTTGGCCATATTAATTATCTAAATTTTACCCAAATTTTTTTAAGCAGCTATTCCGAGTGGAGGTTTAAGAAATTGGAAGCAAGACATTAACACAAAATAAGATTAGATACAGTAGCTTGAGAATCTAGTTATTCAATAATGATGATTGACTCCTTTTTGTGCTGCACAGCTCATAAATATCTGAAACAGTTTATCAGAGGATTTCTTCAGGAAAGTAAAAAAATTAGAAAGAAACATGAGTTCTATTAGCTTCAAGTTTGGCTAGTGCGTCGCTACAAGGCCAAAAGCGGGGAAACAAAGTGCACCGCATCTCAGATACAAAAACGGTACGAGAAGACATAGGTCTAGGTAGTACGAGCCCCTCAAATGCAGGACCCTTTCTGTGCCTCCCTACAAGAGCAGGTAGGAGTCTCATAAAATAAGTACCTAGCTGATCACGATTGGCAGCCCAAATTAAGATGGAGAAGGGTAATTATCGAAGATGCTTATCCTATTTACAAATTACTTTATCTGCAGGAACTGCAATCAGATATTACAACCACTGAGGTAAGGCACCACATTTACTCTTGGGTGTGTGATATTTATTGTATAGATAACTAGCAAAAACATATAGACTATAGGTACTAAGTTACGTATGTTCTCTAAGAAGTAGCTATATAAAACAAGTAGGTAGTATGGCTCTCTATAAAGCTCAGGTAGGCTAGCTGATTAATTCTCGTAATTATGTTTCTAGTTTCAGCCTAATTACTCACAGTGTAGGTACACTGTGATCCAAGGAGAGAAAGAAAGAAGGGACATACAGGATACCTACCAAGAACAAAGTGGAACCAAAGAGGAAGAAGAAAACAAAGCAACATGAACCTCAGTAGGTGTATGAAAATGGAAGGAAGTCAAGTGGGTACAAAGATAGATATCTCGCAGGTCTAACTCAAGCTAAGGTATGGTAGGTAGCTAACCTTACTAACCTATGGGGATCCTTGAGGGAGCTACTCCCCATAACACAAGATAGACAAACATAGCTAACCTAACCCTACAGCCCATCTTATGCCCTAAGGGGGATAGCTGGCTAAATACATTATTGATTTTCCCTAGTTATTCATATGGGTAAAAACTAAAGCAGAGGAACAGAAGGAAGTTCTGTTTCTTACAACTCCCCCAGTATGCACTGCGATTTAGGTAGCTACCTACTTATAAGCTAGCTATTCAACATGGAGAAATAATTCCCACGTTTATTTTGACATTTAAAACGTTTGTGGGTACTTACTTGTCTCTTTTAAACTGCTCATTAGCTTCATGAATGCAGACAACATCATCAGTGTAGCACTGGTCAATTGTTGGCACCCGACGGAACTGGCGATGATACCACACTGACTCCTTCTGGTTGGGTTTCACAATACTTTCTGTAAAACAAACAATTGTAAGGTTATAAGAAGGAATCATAAACAAAATTATTCAACCATTATTACCACTACAGCCACATCTGACAAAGTGTACCACAGTAGTAACAGTACCATATCATTTAGCTATACCGTAACTAATGGAACACTACACATAAGTAGTGACAGTTCACGTTGCGTCGAGTGGGGTGGTCCCAAGTGTAATCCCAAAAAGTCTTATACAGTGGAACCCCGTTTTCCCGGACAGCACGGGGGGAGGCCGTTCCGGGAAACTGAAATTTCAGGGAAACTGAAATTTCAGGGAAAACGAGAAAATTTCAATTCCCGTAAAAACCCCGTTTTTCCGGATGTATGTCCGGCAAATTGAAACTATTTCCGGGATATTTTATGCCAGAAAAACCCCCATTTGCCACATATTAATGAACGCAAATGAAACTACTGTGTGCAGACGCATACTGAACGAAAATGGCGGTGGTTGCCTTCCGATTATCGGGAGAGACGCTGCACAATCGGCGAATTTTAGTATCTGCGCAGCGTCACTTTCGGGAATTCTTCTGAAACTTCTACCGGACTTTTCCGGGAAATGCCGAAGTTTTCCGGTATTCCGGCTTGGTTTCAGTTTCCCGGAACGTTCCGGGAATACCCCGGAAAAGTGAAAAAAGTCAGGGAAACCGGGGTTCCACTGTAGTTACAATGGAGGCAGAAGTTGCAATGCTAAGAGTAGCCTAAATGAATATGAATCAAGCCGGTCTAGATAATTCAAGCTGGTGTAGATGATTCAAGCCGGTCTAGTTGATTCAAGCCGTCAATCCTGGGTCCCAAATCTTATATTACACCCTGTTTGCGACAAGTTTGCCACCCTCGGAAATGTGGGATGCAACCACACTTCCGCATTCCTCTTCCTTTGCAATGGAAATCCTTCCTATACAAGGTAATATTCCGGATGGAAGGAAATGGTCTGGAGAGATCCACAACCACTCCATATACATGTATAGCTGAAATTTTTCCTATATACAGGCATTTGCTGGTATTATCAGTGGTATATAGGATTAGGAAGTATTCCAGGAGCCAGGAGGGCCATGAAGTATTCTGTTATTTAGGAATTCCGCTATATAGGAGTCATTAAAATAGGGGGATTTACTGTTCAAGCATTTTCACAACTAACTTCAGGCATACATTTTTTTTGAAACTCAAATATAGATTTCCATCACTAGGGACCATCTGAAACATTGTTACCATTCCTAAATACAGTATCTCAAAAACTAGGTCTGACCGCCACAAACGGACTTCAGATTCGTGTTCTAACTAGCTACATCAAAAAATACATCAAATAAAAAAGGGTCTTTTTTATACGCCTTTAAAATGCACTTTTACCAATCCTTTAAGAGTCCGTGACAGAGATTGAGCATTCCGGTTAAATGGACGATCAGCGGCTCACATATTACTATAGCTACCTACATTGCCTGCACCTGTACTGAATCCCAGTCTTACAGCAATCAATCCATAACATACCTCGGAACCAGGTTACAGGTGCCTCAACAGCTTCACCAACGGCAATACAAAAGCGATAAAATGAATTACCCTCCAAATTATTCGAATCTTTTCCCATTTTCGTTGGCTTTCAGCTGACGGTCAACTCCTGACGACGGTAGCTGTGCGTTCCTAAATCTCTGACGGTCCTTCGAAATGGACTGCAAGCCTGCAAGGCACTCACCAGTCTCACCAACATGTTTTCATGGTCACTACCACCGGCTCAAAGTGTCAATAGAAAACACATATATTTTAGTTAAATAATAGCAAGGTATTAGATAAATTAATATGAGTGTTGGAAATTAAACCAAGTTGGCTTGTTAAATATAAATTGAAAAGTGCACATACAAGGATCTGTGGCTTCAATTGGAGTTTAGGACACCTATAGGTATGGATAAAAGCAGCAGTGAATGCAAGGGATTTTACAGAGGTTTTACGTGTACGCTGATTTTGGGTCGATACCGGGGCCAGTACTAGCCACTATTCCGGTGAGTGAACCCAGCTCACTCCCAGTTGAAATAGTGTGTGGACGTCTTCTTCATGTAGCTTGTAAGTAACTGAAACGAGATGTTATATATAGGCGTCATCGTTTGGGCTTACAGAGACAATAGTCTAAAGCTGGTTTACGTATAAGTACCTTTATATGTTAAGCTCACTCGTTTAACCAACTTTCAGTCCTTTTTGAATGGAAACTAATTTTCGATTACGAAAGTTTACAGAAATTTCAATATGCTCTCCAGGCAGATTGACTTCTTGAATAACTTGCTCTTAGGATTATTAGAAGCGACAAAGTGAAGTATTTATCCGTGAATATTTAGAAATCATTACATAGTTACGGAACGACTTTTGTGGGGTGAGGGAAAGCCTTTATTATTTCTTCCAGTGTGATTCTTGGAAGAAATAACTAGGTTACTGACGCAAATGAAATTTTTCGATGATGTTTTATATTCTACTCTACTATAGGCGACTTTTTGTGGCCACGTTCGTCAGAAGAATCATCGTGATTGATTACTGAAAAGCACAAACCAGACACGCCATGTTAGCTTTCAAAATATAGATGTCTAACATAATTACCTTACTAACAATTTGATGTTGATCCTACGTAGTAATCAGGTGGATTCCAGATAACATTGATAGCGCGTTGTGCCCAGCACGTTATGAGACAATGTGCAGGTATCGTTATGACAACATCTATAGGGTATACCCAGGAAGCAAATAGTGTAACGGGAGAACTCACAAAAAAATAGCATCAAACGAGACGTCATCATCGATGAATCTATGACTGAGCAGCCTCTGAGTATTTAATCAGAAAAATCGTCTTAAATTGTGAAATTCATCTCTAGCGTATGAATAAATTAAGAGACTGTACTAATTTAGCAATTATCAATAGAAAATTGCAGAGCGTATGGGTGGAAACTCTCAAAGCACTAGCGCCAAATTTGGTCCCTTTTGGTGAATTGATTTAACTTCTTTTTCGTAATTGAAGCCTTATTTAATATACACTTCATATTCAGTCCACAGTGCTCTTCACAGAACATATTTATGTTTTACCAACAAATTGGTATAAGCACCATTATAACCAATTCTGTACACGAGAGAATCCCCAATAAAAGTTAGCTAATTGCTCGAACTTTCAGTACTTGACGATAACATTTTACAGTATTTTGCAGATCAAGTAGCTTGCCAGTCACGAGCGGGAGATTGAATGAAAAAATTGAAAAAAAAAACAGGGTGTAGTGCCTCGCTCTGCACTCCAAAATAACAAAATAAATAAAAAGATGAATGCAATAATAAATATAAAGAATTAAACAGCTAAAAATAACTTGAATCAAATTGGAATTATCATAAACTCTTGAGTAACGAGAGCAATTTCCTCTTTTATCATAAACTCTTAAATGACGAGAGCAGTTCCCTCTTAAACAAAAATAAACTCTTGAATATCGAGAGCAATTTCCTCTAAACCAATTTTGCAGGATTTATTTGCGTCACTGTAGTAACGTAAGCGTCATTAGGCGTCTTTTTGTGGCCACGCTCGTAATCAGAATCACTGTGATCATAATCATCGTGATCGCTGGAAAGCACAAGAACGGTCAACGATTTTGTAAACAAACCAGAGAGTGACAGAGACGCCATGTCAATTTTCGAAAAATATGTTCTG
>LQNS02278183.1:805070-845478 GCA_001587735.2 Parhyale hawaiensis
TATAACTCTCTGATGCTAGTGTTTAGTATTATTCTTAAGTTAGTTTTAATCATGAAAACCTCAGGCGCTGTGTCCTAATCTTGTTGGCCACAGTACCTTATGAGAAAAATAAATGAGTTTTGTTTGTTTTTGTTTGTTTCTGTTAGAAGTTCAGAACAAATCAAGCCTAGTAGGCTGAGCTGACCTCGACTTTGCAGTCGTAATCGAGGACACCTTATATCTACGATGATAGGAGAATGAATAAATTAGAAGCCTTTAGCACAAACAGGGGAGAATTGTGTTCCATTTGCGTGTCCTCAGTTCCGGAAGTGTGCATGTTGGGGCCGAGTCGAAATTTGGCGGAAAAACTGCCAGTGAATGGCAGTTATGTCGTTGACGCCGTGATGGTAGGGTGAGGCAGTGGAGTGCTTCGGTGTGCCTGCCAGTGACTGATTTTTTCGAGCGCGCTGTAAGCTGAACTTATAGTCGAGCAGCTAATATTAGTTATCAATGTAAATAAGGGGGTAGTCGTATACATATTAACTTTATGTTCCGACAATTAGATGTGTCATAACCCAAAATTTTCTTATAAAACAAAGTTAGAGTCAATTCGATGTATCATTATTTTTATTATGTTATAGATCATCAGTCTAACTGGCCCGCATCGGAAAATGCTCAAACACTGTCTTGACAAATTTAGTTACCGATATCAACCCTGAAATATTTCGCATGGTACTATTTTAAAACTGAAAAATCTATAAATTGTAGTGGAACGTGACACCGCAAAAAATATTAAAATTCATGGATGTTTACGGTACATAAAATGATACCCTGTCACTATAAAGTTCTGCTGTAAGAAACATGTTACATGAAAAATTTCCAATATGTAAGTGTGCGAAGAACAATTTCCGTTGTTCAAGAGTTAACTTTGTCCGACCTAGGTTGTGTTATGTCTCACTAAATGGGCTTTGTTTTCCCTACGAATGCAGCAGGAAAACTAGCCCTTTGCAACGAGACCGCACTGCAAGAGTAAGACAGGGCTGGCGAGTAAGATAGAGCTGATGGGTAAGGAAAGGCTGACCACTTAGAGCGGGCTGATGACTTGGATAGGGCTGACGGGTAAGAGAGGGATGATGAATAAGATAGGGCCGATGTGTAAGATTGGACTGGTAGGTAAGATAAGGATGATGAATAAGATAGGGCTGATGGGTAACAATAGGGATGATGAATAAGATAGGACTGATGGGTAAGATAGGGATGATGAATAAGATACTGCTGATGGGTAACATAGAGATGATGAATAAGATAGGACTGATGGGTAACATAGGGGTGATGAATAAGATAGGACTGATGGGTAAGATAGGGATGATGAATAAGATAGGGCTGATGGGTAACATAGGGAAGATGAATAAGATAGGGCGGATGGGTAAGATTGGATTGATGGGCAAGATAGGGATGATGAATAAGATAGGGCTGATGGGTAACATAGGGATGATGAGTACAACATGACCGATGGGTAAGCTTAGGCTCATGGATAAGATAGGGCTGATGCTGCAGTTAAGGCCCAGTTAGTACCCTTATGAGCACTTTGCAGGAGAGCACCACCATGGTGAAATTGAAATGTCCTAAGACGGCGCTGCTTCTCATACTTACTTCGGTGGCGGTGCTCATGTCCCACAGCAGCCAGTGCTCGGCCCTGCCGCCTGTTATCAGAGTTGGTGAGTTCGTTTTTTATTCTTTTATAATAAAAGTAATAATATTGTCTATGAACAGTCACATTGTTTGATTTTATTTTTCTTTTATGATCATAACAAAAACAATACGTTTACTGACAGTCACCTTGGAAAAGGTGTCGTGTCGTAAATTACATTTCCCTTTTGCCCTAACAGAGTTCTTGACCACCTCTGCGGCGAAAATCGTAGATTTGCTTATGTGGGGCGCCCAGTAATTCTATAAGGAAAGGTAAATAAAGTTTCAGATGTGGCGCCATGGGCCACACGATACCTTAACTGGCCACTCCTCGCAAATGAGGCTGATGGCAAAATGATAAATCCTTTATAAAATTTGTTCCATTCAACGTACGGACTTGAAGCAAAAAATAAATTGTTCTTTGAGATGCAAGGAATGTATCTGTTGGAAAGAAACACACATGCGTGAGCACTGGCCAACGAATGGTCAGTTGCAAAATTTATTTTAGCCAATTTAAGGTCATGTCGCTGTCCTTAGCTTTAGTTATCGTCGTCCACAGTTAGTATACTGTATAGCTACGAATTCGTGATTCTTGCTGATAAACATATTTTTTCCCCCACCGAGCCGAGAACCGCTTACTTTTGTTTGAGGCAGTTCTGTTACCTGGAAAAGATTTTATCGAAATTTAATCAATTTACAATCAGCCTCATTTGCAAATTTCAGTAGACAGTCGAGGTGGTATTGTGTGGTCCATGCCTGCACATATGATTGCCAAACCCATGGCTGTGGCGGCACTGTTTATATTGATGTTTTCCTCTCGTTTTATAACCATTAAAGGCGCGCTCCCTTCCTCCATTTTCACCGAAGTAAGCACGGCTGATTAATTCGCTCGGTATTTCAACCCTGTGCGTTTGCTTCACCACTGGAACTGGAGTATCAGGCATCCATTATAAACCTATTATATACTCTTGCAAAACCACCGAATACTTAACCCGGCTGAAGATAACGCTTAAGGTTTTATTTCGTGACGTGGAGCTGTTATTTCATGAAGCATTACTCGCCTGTACGATGCTGCAGAGTTGGTGTTCTCTCTGCCAAATTTGCTTAATCGGTCGACTGTAGCTGTGACTTGTGATTTAGTCTATTATTTATTTAAAAAAACACTATTGCAGCGTAAGGTTTCTACATGTTCTTTATCATGTTCTGCAGCTAACTCTTATTAAAACATTGTTATGTTTATCATCTATTCAGCCCGACCCTCTCTGTACCCGGCTGTGTTAACTCGCTGCAACGATTTTTTTTCCGTAGGATTTTAACAGGATAAATAATCAATGCAGCAAAATAATACCGCCTAGCAATATTAAAGTTAACCCTGCACTCTACAGACGGACGTTGCTCAGACCAAGCAACACAGAGTAATGTCTTTATGTACGAAGAAAAAAGCGTCAAGGTGTCATGGATTAGCACGGTGAAGGCGAGCTAAGCAAAACCCATAAGACTTGACTTGTCCCGTCAAGCCTTATGGGCTTTGCTTAGCTTGAGACAGGAGCGTTATTGTCGCCAATGTTGCTCTTAAGAACGAAATAATATTTTTTTTTTATTTTTTGACACATATTGTCTCGAGTTGTGAGCTTTCCTTCGTCATTAACGTTATTGCTTCGAATGATAGTGCAAATTTTACTTTCTTCCTTGGTTGTTTTATTTACACAACCTTTATCTGTCACTTGCAAGTCAAGGTATTCGACACGCTGACATAATTATACTAGTTGAGCAATATGATCAGACCACTTGGAATTGCGTCTTCTATGGGACAGTGCCATCGAAATAAGTTAATCTCATTAGATTTAACTTGTTTGAAACTTCAGTCATGAGCGCTCAATGGTTGATAGAAAGCAGAAAAGAGAGAGATGTGAAGCGCTAAAAATTTAAACAGATGCACGCAAGGCGAAGAAAAAAGATAATATGTGTTATTGTACTCATAAATAATCATAAACTGCTCTTTCATTTACTTTGATGTAGTTTTTTGCTCGATTTTCTTTAAGTATTAGATCTATGTCTTTTGCTATTTTCTAACAAGACCGTTATTTAGAACTTTTGATAGTTCTAGTGCGGTATAGATTTGGAGCCCATTCTGTTCTTCCTTATAAAAGAGAGCATGAAAAATAAGGGAAAATAGTGTTGAAGAATTATTCCTTTTATTTTCAGTGCAGAAATTTAAATATTCCAACTCTACTGGGAATTTTTTGCTTTAAGATTTTACTGGCAGCTTCTGATGTGATAAAAATCTGGATGATGAGCAAGGTGGTAGTGTCAAATTTTGGAATATGATGAAGAGATAAAATAAATTACTAATTGTGACTGACAAAGATAATACTGTCTGTGAGAACACTCGATTAATTGTAGAAGGCTTCAGTCGGCAAAGGAGCATAAATAACGTAAATATCAGTTAGCTGACTTAGCTCGCTTTCAGTAAATTTCAAGTGAGTTAATAAACCCTTTACTTCTTGACTTCATCTAATAAGAAACACAGAAAGCATCGGTTTCTCGTAGGAATAACACTGTTTGAAACTTCCTGCGTAAAGACGCTTGTCTTGAAAGGCTCACTCTGACTATGCTCGTAAAAATACCATTGTTTAGAAGCTGCATAGTTATGTGACACGCCGTAAGAGAAAGCATTACATATCTGCTTCTTTCAAAAACCTATTTGAGCTAAATGTTAATTTAAGTTAAAAATCAGCTTGAGTTAAATTTTGCTTAATTTAAATAAACGTTTTACCGGCGGTCCAAAAGCGCTAACGAATATACTCTAAGTGATTATTTCTTTAAAAGTTTTGAAGTAATCAGCTAAACCAAACTGCCAATTTCGCGAGGCATAAAATCCCTCAACGCCATTCCTCGGTGGTGCCGAAATACCTTCATCAAACGGAAGAAAAATATCATCTTTGCACAGACCTCCCTTCTTCACGCGCCACCTTCCAGGCGTTTCCAAAGGCTCTGATAATTAGAAGAGCCTCTTGCGCTGCGTCTCTTCATCCTTCTAAAATGGGACCAGGTTTTAATTGGGACGGCACGATGTCTCCAGCTGGGTTACGTGCGTATTGGAGGGCTGCTTGAGACCTGTGGAGGAGAACAGCTTCCATAGACGTCAATTGGAACGGTAGGAATGTCTTCAACTGGACTACGTGCGTATGGGAGTCTCCTTGGTATCTTGGAAGAACAAGGTCTTGGCCAAGACGTTGAATGGGATGGTAGAGATGTCTCCGTCTACGTTCAGTGAAAGACCCCCATAACATTTTGGGAGTGGAAGCTATGGCCTCGACGTTAACTGGAACACAACGATATCTGTAGCTGTGTGATGTCCGTATGGAAGTCCTCTTGATATACCGTAGTGGAGTACTAAGAACATAGACGACATATATAATAAGAGGCAGTTGATATCTGAAGTCAGCTTCCAATGACACTTAGTTTCTAGTCTTATGGGCTAAATACTAATTCTTGTCCTTCATAGATGTTCTGGAATGCTGTACTAATCTATAGGCTATTATATAGCACGAGTACTTTCAAAGTGAATAAAGGCTATAGTGCCTGCTGCTGCTGCTCGTATAGCTGTATTAAAACTTAAAAAAAATATCTGAATGCATCAACCTCCATTTCTCAGTAGATATCTGAAATAGACTGCCCCATAGAGACATAATTTTAAACTGATATTGATCGCAGTGGACATTCTCTGCGTATTTCTCTGGAGCTGTATTTAAGTTCTATTTTGTTTCGATGGGAGCTAGCGACGACCACTTCCCTTCGTGTTTGTAAAGAAAACCTGGAAAGATTTTAGGGCGTTAAAGTGAGAGGTGCAGGTCGAAAGCCTCGGATTCTCGAGAGCGGAGTTCAGAGCGTGGCATGTCAAGCCTCTGCTGCTCAGCGGAGTTCCTGGAGATGGAAAATGTGAGCTGGATGTCCAGTGATCACGGAGTTCAGAGCGTGGCATATAAAACCTTTTTTACTAAGCGGAGTTTTCAGGGATGACAAAAATGTGAGATGGAAGTCCACTGACTGCGGGGTTGAAATCCTGAGATATCAAACTCTCGAGCTCAGTGGAGTTCTCGAGGTGAAAATGGGAAGTGAATGTCCAGCAGGAGTGGAGTTCGGGGCCTTGGATGCCAAACTCTGGAGTTCTGTGGAGTTTTCTAACGTACAGAAAATGAAAGGTGGTGTAAGATGATATGTACAAGATCTCTGTAATATTCCGATAGGTTTACTGAAATGTGGGGGTTCAGAGGCTACCTATGCAATGACCTTCGATTATTATTAGCGAATTGGGATAAAACTGGTACACTGGGTTCCGTTTAAGAAATTATACTGGATTCGATTGACGCTTGCGTTACGAAGACCCTACTCTTATAAGAGTATATTTGTGTCTGCTCATGGAATATACCATGCATGCTATTTACTAACTAGAGCACTCTCAGAGCGCATACCTCCGCCATGTAAGGCAACGATAACGAAAATTTCAAATTGGCTCTGAAATTGATGGGTTAACTGTTTCTGCAATTTTGTAGGATCCTTTCATAACTCTTTCAGTTATGCTGCTAACAAACATTATGTCAAACATAATTCAAACATACAAACGAACCAATTGATATGCACTAGGATTTAATCATTTATACAGTATTTTTTAACATTACTAACAACTCCTGCTAATTTCATGCAGATCCATTCAAAAGTTTTTGAGTTATTGCGTAACAAACATTATGAAACACACAACTCAAATTAAGAAACGAATTGACCGATCTGCACCAAAATTTAACCATTTTTGTCTTTTAACATTATCAAAAACCCCTGCCAATTTCATGAAGATCCATTCACAACTTTTTGAGTTATGCTGCTAACAAACATTGTGACAAACATAAGTAAAACATGCAAACGATCCAACCGCTCTGCACCAAAATTTAATCATTTATGTCTGTTAACATTACCAACAACTCCTGTAAGTTTCATAAAAATTCATTCAAAGCTTTTTGGGTTATTGCGCTAACAAACATAAAATCAAACAACAACAAACATACGAACGAACAAACCAACAGATCGTCACAAAAATTTGGTCATTTACTCTTTGTGATATACCTAACAACTCATGTAAATTTCATAGAAATTCGTCCGTCACTTTTTCAGTATTGCATTGAGAAAAATGAGGCAGACAAACAAACAAACAAACAAACAAACGGATGGACGGATCTCCATCAAAAGTTAATCATTGTTCCTCCTAACATACCTAACAATCCCTGTAAATTTCTTCAAAATCGCTCCATAACTTTTTGAGTTATCTTGGTGACAGACAGAAAGACTGACAAACAAAAACAGACAGACAAATCCACGAAAACGTGACCTCCTTGGCGGAGGTAATCATAAACAGTAATCTCTAATTCTCTATCGGAAGTTTGAAAGGTAAATAGAAATTGGTAAGGCTTCTACATTGGCTGTTGAAAATGCCGGCAAAATTTCCAGGAAAATAAACAACTAGCTTGTTCTGAAACAAATTGATACCGATAGTTATGGGGATGCTGTGAATGTCGAAAGGGTTGTGGATACAACGCAATTAGTCTTGTTATTGGAACGGTCTTCAGAGTAACTGCCGTAAAAGAATATTTGTCCTTCCGCAAGAAGCTGCTTTACGAATTTATCTTCTCTGGCTGCCAAAAACTCTAGTGGGGTAAAGAAGTGTTGCTTTAACTGTGTGTTTTTTAGTAGGAAGCAGTCAGGTTCTTCCTTTTCTCTCTCACTCTTGAAAAAATGGTTAGTTGGCCTATATCTTCTAATGTTCACTCTCCACTTTTCACCCTATTTTGAAAACCTTCTAAGCGTATCGTTTACTAGAACGAAACAACTTGTCCTAGCCTGTTTTTTTCTACATACTGTAGTCCACACTCTCTAAGAACTTTTTTCGCCTTAGCTATGTGTAACCGACATTTCTCTTAAACGGAATCATCTCATTAAGACTGTAGTAACTGCTGAACGCGAAGTGCTTGAGGTGGCTGCGGACTTGATTCACTCCGTTATTAGTTGTGCATTGTATAGTTTCATTTTTAAGGTCGCGAAAAAACTTTTCAAAAGAAAGGAAGTAGTGTTGGTAGTTGACCTTTTTTGAAGGAATACTAAATTTGAGTCCCTCTGCGAGAACATCTTTTTCTGATTTTGCTAAGCAGCGGCTTGCATAGTTGAATATTATATCGTCCGGATCTTGTTGTTCAACCTGATCTTGTAGTCTCAGATGGAAAAGCTTCTTGGCCTCGGTTTGTTGCACGGTAGCAATTTTCTCTTTGTTAATGGTATACTTGCGCAAATGGAAGAAATCAAACCACGAAGTCAGTGACTTTAGATATGAATATACGATGTTCTTTCTTGATTCCAAGTCGCTGTTTAACAAAATCAGCGAAAGATATCATCTCATCAGTAACATGTAGGCATTGTTCCAGTAACTCACAACAGACGAAATGCTCAATCTCTATCATATTATTGTCTAGTATCATCTTATGTTAGCATTTATAATGAAAACCTCACGGTGTTGTACCCTCACCATCTTTAGCACATCATTCATATGAGAACTAAGTGTTCATTATCATTATTATATCAGGTCACAAATACTTTGTGGTGACATGAAGTAGAGTTCGCTGTAACCCCCCCCCCCCCCCCCCCCCCCCCCCNGGTGACATGAAGTAGAGTTCGCTGTAACCCCCCCCCCCCCTCCCCTCCAACGATTGTTCTCATAGCCCCCTTCTCTCCGTCAGTCCCATACATATAGGAACTGGGTGGAATTCCTCTTTTCATTCAATGCAAATAGATCGATGTAGCTCGTACGTGAGAACCATTCTTATCCTGTCGCTAAAATATCTTAGAAATTTAAACAAACTCTGATTTTGCCTCGTTCATTTGACTGGTTGTTTGAGGGAGACAAATCAAGTGCCTCATCTCAGGGGCTTGGAACTTTGTGGCACTGCAGTGTCTACATTTTCTTATAACTTGAAAATCCCCCAACTGTATCAGACTCTTAGCTAGGGTTCAAAGAGAGCGACTGTGCGAAATTTATGTAGATATATATATATATTTTTTTTTTTTGACAACGAGGCGGAATACTATCCGACCCAGCAGCACTCTTGATATTTCCAGTGCGAGTGCATTTAATACGAAAAGGTCCGGCGAAACGCACAGCTCGCAGATAGCACTTTCTCCGTTCTCCACGAAGAGAGTCGAATAGGCACTGAACTCCGGACAGACAGTGCCCGAGGGCCCCGGACACACATATAGAGCTCCACGCTGTCGCCAATACTGCTGCACTTCCATTGCGTGGGCTGCGAAAAATAATTAAGCTATAAAATTAAAGCATTTAAATGACTCAAGATAGTGTCCGTGCGGACACACAGAGCCCGGTATAGGGCATGTACCATTAACTGGAAAGACCAATATGAAAAGATAAACAGACACACATGCAGTTTTCAATACAGCCATGCTTCCGTTCACACTGCAACGGGTTGCAAAGACCGAAAAGAGCATGGCTCTCTAAGTGAAGTACCTTTCTTCGGGAGCGACCATCGTCGAGGCGGAATTTTCCTTGCATTTATCAGCTTGTCTCTTGTGTTTACTGCACAAAATGTTGCCAGCGCCAGGGCCTGACAATTTGCGAGGAATTCCATTAAATCCTTCTCAGTTAAGCAATTTGCAAGTTGGCCTGATGATCCTCAAATGGCTTCATTATTCTAATGATGCGCTTGAAGAAATGCTGACTCGGCATCAGAGAAAAGCAACTGTCTCTATTAGATCTTATCAAATACAGAACGAGATCTTTGGGATGAAGCGACGTGGTGCTGCCTTGCCGTGGTTACTGTAAGTGGGGGACTCTCGAGTCTAAGCCTGTTCTCTTTACGGCCTTCTGTAGACAGGCTACTGGTATTACTATTGTTACAACTCCACGCTCAAGCATGATGCAGGATAGGTAGATCTAAATGAAACTCAAAGTTATCCCAAGACAGACGGAAAGCTTCTAAGACGTGCCACTACAAACCTTCACCTCAAACTGTAACACCTGCAGCTCTACACGGTCAAACGAGTTCTGCTCACAACCTCATTGTAGTTTGTAGGGAAAGTCTACTGCTACCGACTACTTTTCTTTACTATTTCTGCATATCGCCTCGGTTTAGTCCTACTCGATATTAACGAGAGAGACTACTGATGCCTATTGTACCGGGTCCGTCGTAATTATGACAATAAATGTTTTATCGTGTCTCAACGAAAGAGTAGTGAAATTGAATATTTATTGATAGCTTAGGCTCTGAGGGGGTTATCTGTGTACATTTCTCTTTTACAGCTCTACCATGTATTTTCCTATTCCATATGATGAGGACATCAAAAAGAAAGTTGGGTAGAACTTTTGCATGTGGTACATTTTTCTGGGAGGCATGAGGGGCTTGAAATGATCAATTGTATAACGATTGTTTTGAAACTTGCTCAAAATATGCATTAAAAAAAATACATTTTGCGCCTACAACTTTTTTGATTCAGAGCTTAGTTTTTGAGATAACGGGAAATATATATAAACTAGTGGCCCGGGCCGTCATTATAAATGACGGCAAAAAATTAGCACCTCAGGAAAACCCCCACCGTCTTTTGGGCTTCCTCATTATTCCTTTATCTAATACTGAAGAAAAAGATTCCAAGGTACACAACTTTTTTTTCGCCTTTTGAAATCTGAATTTACTCCTATCTTATTAGTTCTATTTTTCCCCTATCTAATACTGAAGAAAAAGATTCCAAGGTACCCCACTTTTTTTTACATTTTGAAATCTGAATTTTCTCCTATGCTATTCCCATAGAGCGTGACAGGAAAGATATAATTATATAAATAAATAAAAACACGTCGTGAATTATCATATAGTACTGATGTATATGTTTTTTTACGGAATTTCAAAAGAATAGAACTCAATGAATTTTAATACTAGAAAGAAAATGACAGCTTTGGAATCCTTGAAACATTCCTAACAACACTATAGCGTTGAATTCTTCATTTTCTATTTCGTTGCGATTACTAACTAAAATATAGGGAAAAAACAAAGGATTCGGTTTTGAGCTGTAATAAAAAAGTTTTATCAGGGCAAAAAAGGAAAATCCGGCTCTGTAGTTTTGTTAAGAATGTTTCAAGGATTCCAAAACTGTCCTTTTTCTAACATGAAAATTCATTGAGTTCTATTCTTTTGAAATTTCGTAAAAATACATATATATTTATCATATTAGGTTATTAAGGACTGGTACAGCCATTAGATATATGGCCAAGCTTACGGCACAGGTCGAGTTTCTACCCTGAAGAAGGCACAAACTCGACCAGTGTCGAAAGCTTGGCCAGATATCTAATGTCTATACCAGTCCTTAATAACCTAATATGATGAACCTCGACAGACGTCTAGTCACGTTTTCGATACCCCATATATATTTATATATATTTCCCATTATCTAAAAAACTAAGGCCTAAATCAAAAAAGTTCTGGGAAAAAATGTATTTTTTTTTTCAAAATACATATTCTGAGCAAGTTTCAGAACAATCGGTCCACAATTGATAATTTTTAAGCCAGTCCCACCCCCTCCCCCATGCCCCCTCAAAAATGTATCAGGTGCGGAAGTTTGTTGCAAGTCGCATTTTTTTCCATCAGTGACAACCAAACTGGACAAGATGCCTACGTTCATCTGTTGCTGAAAGTTCTTATCTTTTCTGCATTTTGTATGTATATACCTCGAGATATTCATATACGAGTCGATGCAGTGAAGTTTGACTAACTCTTGCTTCTGTTGTTAATTTTATAGTTAAATGGTGCGAATATTTTCTCAATTTTTCTCGCGCGGTGTCGATGAAACGTTAATGTTGAACGCAATGTTTTCTTCCCTGGTTGAAACGATTGCATGTTTCATCAGTTTCACGACTTTCCAATCTGTTTCACGACGACTGTGCGGCTAGTTTGCAATGTGCGCGCTATCAACAAGAATTGTTTACATTTCTTTCGATACATTCTTACTTCTAAAATCTACTATAAATTTAACATGATTAACTTCAAACTGAGGTAAATTCTTTGTGACTGTGCTTTGAAATAAACACTTCTAACATTACTTCAAAATTGTGTTGCCCTAATTATGGTGGAGCCGGTATAGACGCTGTTGATTTCCTGTGCTCTCTACTACTTCTATAGAAAGTGTAGCTACCGGATAAAACAGCTTTTAGTGGTTATGTGCTCTGACGAAACATCTCACTGTTTGTTTCTTTGCACTTACACCATTTCTACGAAGGAGCGTCACAGCGAGAGACCCAACAGTATCCACATGCATGAACAACTAACGTCACATTGACTGTCTTTGATTACCAACAACTTATCTCTATCGATTAGCGAAGCTAAGACGCCATTCCACTACAGGTAAGCTTTTGGATCCAGAATAGCGACGTTCAGTCCCGTGTTTGTCCTCTGGTGTAGCTCAAATAATTGCGCTGACTGCCCTTTGATCGAAATGTATTCAGAAGAAGCTGCAATTGGGCCGGTAATTGGCCAGCGGCAGCTATTGGACTCCGGCCTCGGCCGATGTCGAGTTCCTCAGGCTTGCACTTGCCCATGGCTGTTGACTGAGCTGTCGGCGGTGATGGTCTTCTTAATCCCGTCAGTGGTTTTAGGATTTGCCTTCCCTATAGGTAACGTACTCCAAGTTCCTACCTTTGATGAGTTAAGATGAGTATTTAAGTATGACTGACTGCGAATTCTTGGATATTCGGAGATAATATTTGACTTGATCTGGTTAGTAATGTTAATTGGATTTTCAGTAAGTAATATATCCCAAGTACTTACTTTTTGATGAGTTAATAGGCGTATATTTAAATGTGAATGACTGAATTTACTCGAATATTCGAGGTGATGTGTGCATTTAGCCCATCAGCGATTATCAGAAGTGGCTTTCGTGCGTAAGCATACTAGATTGTCATATAAATACTACTACAATGAAAGTAAAAAAATTAGATTCAGTGATCTCATTGCTATTGACTGAATAGTTGGTTATATTTAATGACGATCTTATGCCGTGGCCACACTAACCAATCGTACGCTCAATTTATGAGCGGACATACAGCTCACGCGTCGTTTCCATTACAGAGTGAAATTCGGTGCCAAGGATACCGCTGGAAGGTACTTAATTTTAACGACATGTAAGCTGAGCGTTCAGCTTACATTGTGGCCTCGGCATAAGGTACACTCGTCCCACGCTGCACTGGTTACAAGCCCGTATTACGCAGTTTTCGGGCGCTTCCGATTGGCCGGCGAAATTAAGAAATAGATGCTTGACATGTCTGGTGCGTCAAATAGATGCGCTAGCAACCTGCCGAGTCGAGTTTGAAGCGTTGACTCTTGACCGGTTTCTCTTGATACTTCCGAAAGCTCGCTCTAACACTTGCATCACTGTTGACAGTGGCAAATGCTACGTTGTTGTCTAAAGTTTTGGAATCGTTAAGTCTCGAATTTTTACATTGACTACTCAATCGAACGCGCCCTGAATTACTGCCGTTGCGTTTCATCCGGTATATTCGAACCATTAGGTGAGATAGCCAACACAGGCCATCCAATTCAGAACATAATTTTTACGAATAAGGCTGGCGTTTATCATCAGATCTTATCGCTTTTGATCGACTTCAAATGGCTGTTTCTGAAACACATTCTGTCTGACGAGGGACGCTATAGACTGCTGCCCCTGGGGGCTGCAGATAAAACTAATGATGCGTAGTCAGGATACGACGCTCGGCCATCGCATACTCTGGAATCCATCCACTTTTCTTTCTTCCGAACTCGTCGCAGAATTTTTGGCACCGGCCTCGATCGTCTTCGACCGTCCCGGGTCTGTAGAGCTGTACGATGTCTGCTAACTCCTGAGACAATGATGGCTCATGATATCCAAGAATGGTAGGCGCTTGCGTCCCAGCCGTAGGATGTAAGAAAGATGGCCGCAAACTTGCAGTATTTTTACTGCTAAGGCTGTTTCGCAAGTAGCCTCCTTTGAGATCTAATCTCCTAAGTGAGCTGATAGCTTTCTGCCCATATATTGGTTTTGTTCTGTGTATTTTTAAAGAAAAGTTATTCGTCCTAAGAACTATTTGGTGAGGCGACGATTTATGCAGACGAGGGCCTTGCATCGAAGCAGCTCCAGAGAAATCGAGGCATCCGCTATCTACGTTGCCGTCCCTGAGTAAATTTTTAATCCATTTTATTACCTATTAACAGCAAAATTTTACTTTAGGACCAATGGAGAGTTACAAGGTATACTGTATGTAATTCTATGCATTTTTATATGCTAAGTCCGAATTGATAGGTTGCAGCCGTTGAAAATGCGTTGTTTTCGAGAGAGGTTCCTAATTGGTCGCTAGCAAGCCTATAAAAACCGGTTATGGTTTCTCATGGAAAAACAACGAGAACTTCAAAGTCAAGAAGCTCGAAAAATACTAATTTCCGACGGCCTTAATCGTCATATTTGGACTCAGCACATAAACATACATGGAGTTACAGTCATACAGGATATCTTGTAACTCTCCACTGGTCATAAAGTAAATATTTACCCTATTAAGATTTACTTTTACATTGCATCAAAGCACTGGAGCTTTTTAGCGCAGTCCAAAACTCACAATCCAGAGCACTTGGGTTTCAGTTGAACATTGTAGCAAACATATAGACTAAGATCTTTTTCAGTGTTGATAAGATTAACAATAATCTATGCTGTATGACCTGATCCGCATAGTGTCAAGAAGCCCATTTCTCAATTTCCGTTGCCTATTGATTTATTGACAGCCCGCTGCAGTCCCATCCGCCCCGAATGAGAAGCCCTGTCACCCTCGGGTTTCTTCATAGTGTCACATGTAGCTGATATAACTTGAATTTTTTTTATTGACATTTTTGTGGTACCTGGATTATTGAGCTCCTTCTTTATAGAGATGCCCACGGATTAACCGCTATCAGTATTGTAGGAGCGAATTTAATTTTTCTACAAAAATAGGGGCCGTTGCTCTACCGAATTTAAAATAAATGCATTGAAGATATCTGACGTAACTCTTCATTTTACTATTTTATTTCCTTCCCACAGCAAAGTTTTTCTACATTGGACTGATAATGCACGCTTTGGGAAGAAGCGCTTTCTTCCCACAACAAAGCCTTATTTCCACAGACCTGATGCCATGCAGAGTAGCTCAACTTAAAAAATAAAAAAATAAATTCTTCAGAGCAAAGCCACGAGGAGATAGTAAAGAATAATAGAGTTTGCTGAAATGATTATTTTCTACCATGAAATGCGGCAGTGCGGTCACTGGTTTTCCAAAAAATGTAGAGTGTGTTGAACAAAATTTATGAAATAAATAACATCCCACGGGAGGTCAGTGCCCCTTTTCTTATGAGAAAATTCCAATATTCGCTGACGATGTCCCATAAACTGTGCTGTCCTGAATATATGGTCTCATTTATCTCATATACGTCGCAGAAAATTGCAATTATGGTTCAAGAGAAAACTGTCGCTTGAAAATGAGTACTATATAACATAGGCAATGGAAAGGTTGATATTGCATGATGGAAGAATTCAAGTACGATGTTAAAAGAAAGTCAATATGTTATATGCTACTGGCCACACTTATTATATTAGCGGCGCTTGTATTTACATTCTAGTTGTTTTTTTTTCTGGAAGGGTTGTTCAGTACTTTTGTGCTCCTATTTTTGTGACGGTGTTCTTTTGCACGCTGGTGCGGTCAGTCGTACGGTATTCGCTCGAACCTGTGGAAATTCCACCAGGCAAAAGTGTTGTTCTTCGTTTGTGCGCTCGCACCCTGAGCATCATGCATGTTTGAAAATATATATGGTTCAAGTCCACCTAGTCATGTACGCATAACCTGTGAGAAACGGCAACAAACGGAATTCTGATGTTTCAGAGATCGTGGTACTGATACGCTTTTTTCCTCTTAGGTATGTAAGTAGCAACATGCTAACAGCGTCACCAGCAGAATTATTATCTGTTGTTTTTAATAATATGTATGGAGTTTGAGCCTGAAAATAAACTTTTGAGATAGTGCAGTGGAGTAAATATATGCAGCGGGTTTTTCAAGCCGTTGCTGGTCCTGCTAAAGTTGTCATATTGTTTCATAGAGACACAGGCAGCCTTGTGGAGCTGGAAGCGGATATTTTTTGTGGATCAGAAGTCGGAGTCGGCAGTTAGCATGCCACAGGAGTCGCAGTCGGATGAAAATAGGCATATTTTGTTGAAAAGCCGGAGTCAGAGTCGTGAGGAGTCGGAGGTTCTTGGGCTCGTAGGAGTCGGAGTAAGATACTGACCGAGCCCAGGATTTCACCTATCTGACTGTATCTTAGACATCTGCTAGGCTGCTGCAAATAGGGAAAAAATATCTGCGTTGGCTACAGTGTGACTGAATATTATTTGATCTGCCTTATAGGATAATTCACACAAAATCGATTGCAAAAAATAAATGAGAAATCTAAAGTAAATAAAATTATTTTAGATGCCAGCATCTCAGAATTTTTATCATGTCTAACTCAGCAGATAAACAATTGGATCCAGTTTGATACAAAATGTTGAAAAGATATTCTGTTAGATGGTCATATATTATATAAGTTATTTGTATTGTGTTACGGTGAATAACATTTGAATAATATCGCTTGCACAATGTAAACTATAATATTCGAGCAATTAAATGGCGCTTGTATAATATTAGAGTATGATTTTTCGCGCTCCTGGCAATACCGCTGATATGTCCAATATTTTCCATGCATTTCTGTCCGCCTTAAGAAAAAGATATCGGTTAGAGGCTCGTCGCCGGCCTAAGCTGATAAGACCGTGTCTTTGTATTGGCTTCCATTGGCGAGCGAATGCAGATACCTGTACTTTTTTTTTTTTGGGGGGGGGGGAAGGTGGGCAGCTGTATTTTGTAAGTCTCCGAGTTTATTTTTGACGCTGGACTTCTTCAAAATATAGATTTTAGTAATGGATAGTTAAAGAGCAAATACGCCTAGTACAATAACTGACATCTTAGAGTTAATTTGAAGAGTTACTGCGCTAGTGATATTGATCGTCCCAGTACGCTATAGCGGTTACTCTCATACACTCGCACGCTCAACTTGTAAGCGGACCTTGAGCTTGCACTTCGCTCAAGCTACCGTATCCTTGCTGCCGACTTTCACGGTAAGCCGAAATGACCAAGCAACTGAATATCCGCCACAAACGAGGGTGCACACTGCATATGTTGTTGCCTCGGCATAAGGTGCAGTGTCCTCTGCCCTTGCTCATCACTTCTCTCTTTCTGTCCTTAGCAGCCACGTGCGCCCTTGCATGGCTTCCGGCCTCTCATGAGTTTCCGTCTACTGCTCTTGTCAGCCCTTATTTCTTTACTTAAATTTATGCAGGTATCTACCAGTCGGAACTTGTATAAATTCCGCAGAACTAACGTTGTGGTATTGTCTCGCAGCCGTATTATGCACACGAAGCTAGGTTCCAAGCCCAAAGTTTCATCTGCTGTACAACCTCAGTTTATTTACTAGAATGATGTGTTAAGCACCTGTATCAGTGATACGTAATTTTCCACCGTGTAATACTGACAGCGTAACGGTTTGAGATACATGTTACACCGAAACAAAATTCATGGCCGCCACAGAAATTTAATCCGTAAATTAGCTTCTGCGCAGCCAAATTCTTTTCGGGTAACCGTGTAACAAGCAGGATTGAGGTGTGAGTTTTTCAGTCTTAAACTTAAATAACTTGCAATTATGACCTGAAGCTCGACCCAAAGGATCGAATTGAACGCTCTGTGCTGAAACTCTGGATAAGTTGAAGCCAAACGGATTAGCGTCAATCTATTAATAGAACTGAATCAACCAAACTCACCACGGGTTGACTTCCCTACAATCGGGCTGTATTTGCTGTATCTGCCGACACTTTTGTATATCACTGCGAAGTCTCAAACATCCCTGACAGAATATTCGACCTCCTCAGAAGCTGTTTTGCGATTTTAAACTTCTGGGGCGGTCATTAATTCTCTCTGGGATATTGTGAAAAGGAAGCGGATGAAGCGGAGATATTTCTAGTGCTTCAGATGTACACATGTAGCTATAACTAGAGATTTTCACTAGTTAGTGTAACAATATACGTCTACCTGCTGAAGCATTAGGATTCCAACGAAGTCTAGTTTTCTGTACGGAAAATGGTTTACATGACTGGATCTTAGAGCTCTCGTCGCTAAGATGTTTCTGAGTGCACTATTTGCTTACATGCGCAAGGGAACTCCTTGTGCATGGACTCAGCCATAAAACTTGACTAAAGGGAGATGGCGTAAAGGCGGATTCACACTGTAACTATTTCAAGCCTTTTTGGCCGTTAGAATGTAGGTATGTAAATACATACTTATATATATGAATAGATAATACAGTGTGTTCCTACTTCTGGCGGCGTTCATGCAGACAGACGTGCGTGTCTGCCGAGAGTTTATTAAAATGTTAGGCGTAGCGTTAGCGGCATTGCAGCACTTACGTAAGTTTTATTGGCAGAATTTTGAATGTCTTTTCAGTTTGGGGTGGATTCACTTCAGCAAGGTGTGCACTTTAATGTTGTTTTTAAAAAAGTAACAAAATATTCATAAATTTTGTACAGCGTACAGGGAGCAAATTACTACAGTGTGGACTCGGAGTAACGCTTGTGCAATCTTTGTAAAGCGAATCTGCACCGTCTAATGTTTCTCTTAAGTTGTTTATGCCGTAGGTCTCGTAAAGACGCCACCCCTCTCGCCAGGACGCTACTTACCTCTTGATGCCGCAATCCATCCGATGCCGACGAAATCCTGTCTTATTAAAGCATAATTTTTTATCGTCACTCTCAGTCGCCGTTAATTTGCGGCTGCGTCATATCAGTGCGCAAAGCTCTCGACTACGAGCAATAAAATGCGCCATAAATTAACGAGAGCCCACGACGCTCGGTGTCCCCGTGACAAATTGAATCGTCGTCCCTAAAAAGCAAAGATTGATAGGCCGGATACCCGCGTCCATGAGACCTAGTCGTCCGGTATCTTTCCGGTGTACCGGACCGGACGGTGCATCGCAAAACATGGGCGGCTTTTGAAATTTATCGCATTAGATTTAAAATGTGATACTGGCGAGTGTAAGCTTATAGCGCCAGAGTAAGTTGAGGAAATGGTGAAAGGGGGGTTGAATTATGATAACTGATACACGGAAAGTTGTTACTGGATGAGTTAGATACCTTGCAGGATATAGTGATAATGATGTTTTGAGTTTGAAACAGGATGACTTGAGTCTTCTGGACGGCTAAATAACTGTCTGTTGATTTAAGGTGGCCAAAGTTGTAGAAATATGGAAAAATATGTGGATGGTGATAGTCTGCCGATCAACTAAACATTAAAACCCACAATACAGTGATGGGTAAATTTCCAGTTTTACGTAGACGATAACCGTGGTCAAATATGATTTCTGAAATGGAAATTAAATGGAAATGGAAATTAAAACCATCAGCAGTAAACTGTAGGGTAAATTTCATGTTTTATATATAAGTAGAGAGCTAACTTAAGGAAGGATATACTCTCAGTAGCGGGTCAAGTTTTCAGATATCTCTTCTGAGAAGATAGAGACATGTGAACTACTATTTTGTTCTCAGTAACTTAGGTTAGGCTAAATTTCCAGCTTTACACAAACGATGCTAACAAAAGTGAATGCTAAACTCTTAGTACTGAGCAGTGCGTTGAAGGCAAAATTTCCTTATCTTTCCATTCCATATGTCAAATATCAAACTAACAGTGAGTGGTGTAGCGAAGGCTATAAGTTCCTAGTTTAACTAAGAAAAGTAACAAATTTTGAGATTAGTTTTCAGCTAAGATCGCCGAAGTGCAAGTGACGGATTAAATCTGTGGCCGTGTGACGGAGCTCGACGGCGAGACGGAGGAGCTCTAAGAACTGCGCCTCAATTCCTGCTCACATTAGCATATTCTCTTAGCACAAATGGATGACAGTCCGTTTTTGTGAGCCTCACCGGCCTTGTAGCGGCGATTTTGCTCTCTAAATCTCAAATGATGTCTGGCTAAAGTTGTGTATTAGAGAACTTAATACCTTGAGCCTCATGGCTCTTGAAGAAGCGATTTCTCAACTTAAATATAAAAGTGTCTTAAAAAGCTTAATTTTTTAAGCCTCGTGGCTTATAGACTAATGTATCGATCACCTTCAGCTCAATTTTTTAAATTGAATTTTACTGCATTAAACTCATTACTTTAGGCTAAGCGAAGTAAATCTATATGCAGCAACAATTTATTAGTAACGCATTGCCGTACCTGTAGTAGCAGAATGTCGGAGTGCCAACCTCACACACGCTAGTATAGAATGTCGAGCCTCTTTTCAAGCAGGTTGATTCTTGTGATGCTTAGATCGCTGAGTCAGCATTTCAGGCATTCTGACGCTATTGCGGAGGTGTTGACCCTAACCAAAAACTAGGATGATGGGGGAAGCGATGATGGTGCTCTGCGATTATTTATGAGGGAAAGATATAGCAGTTTGATATAATCGTTTCAAACCAGAGCTGCGATATCTAAACGGAGCAGATTCTGCCCGTTAATTTTAACAGCAGTTTTCGATTGCCTTCACAGGAGCCATGTTCACAGAAGACCAAAGAGAAGGTCCAACAGAAGTGGCTTTTCGCTACGCCATCTACCGCATTAACAAGGATACCAAATTGCTGCCCAACACCACACTTTTGTACGATGTGCAGTATGTCCCAAGAGACGACTCTTTTCATACGTCCAAAAGAGGTAAATTGATATGAATTTCAGTCTTTGTGAGGACTACCATAAGTTTTATGAATCAATTGCATGTTTTTCTCAAACTAGTGCACATTTTCTTAGAGATGTTTGTGATTTTTGAGGAAAGCATAGCTCCTTCGAGTGTCCTGGACTGTTTTGCGAAAGTCTAAGGAATTAGCACCAAGCATTTAATTTACTTTTGGTAAAATATTGATGGGAGAAAATTTATAATAAAGATTGTTATATTTGATTATCTAAATATTCATTGCTTGCATTTGAAGTATACTTCAGTATACAATCTACATTGTACTTGTACGTGTGCAGATTTGATATATTGGTTGCCTTGTATACGAATTGTTACCCATTGATAAATATTTCTGCAGGGAGAAAAGTTGTTGCTTTTCACTTGACAAAACATTTATATCAAGCAGTACTATTATGTATACTTTCGCCACTGCATTTTACGTCAGGTTTTAATATGCTGTAAGCTTCAGTGCAATGAGTGATTGTTGTTCTGATTAGCTTATGAGCAAGGGGGGTGGGGATCCCCGGGACAAAAAGAGCCCCGCCGACTGGAAAAAAAGCCCCGGAGGAAAAAAAACTATCGCCTATCACCTCTAGTATGCTTATTCTTTCTTCTTAGTTACTTTGTAGCAGGCAACGTTGTGTCCGAATATAGTAAATTGTACTAAGCTTACCTATTGAAGTCTGATCAAGCCAAACCTAGTCCAGCTTTTGCTAATCGAACTTAGCCTAACCTCAGCACACTTTCAATAACCCAACCTATTCTGACTTAACGTGACCAAACTTACTCAAACCTAATTTATTCAAATCTAACTTAGCCTAGTTTAACCTAACCTAACCAAATTGTAGCCTAACATAACCTAGTCTAGCTTCTTCTAATCTAATCTAACGTAGCCTAATGTAACCTAACCACAGCTAACAAAACCCAACTCATTCTGACGTGACGTTACCGAATTACCGCACTTACGCCAACCTAATTCATTCTAACCTAACTTACCCTAGCTTAACCCAACCTAACCAAACCTAACCTAGTCTAGCTTCTTCTAATCGAATCTAACCAAACTCATGTTCTCTCCTCCCTTACATAATTTACTCTAACCCAACTTAACCTAGCTTAACATAACCTCGCCTAACCAAACGTAAATTAACCTAACCTCACTTAACCTATATAAGGGGCTGTTACAGCCCACGTTTGCACAAACAAATGCTATGGAAAATTTAGCTCAGCACAATATGATTTAGTGTACTTGAACAAACAGTGCTTCAAAATAACTGAGTTGACTCCCTAAATATAACTTCAAGAACCTGGTGGGCCTTTATTTCCTCCTTGATTTTTCCTACGTGTTTTTTTATTTTTTTTTTATTCCGGGGCTTTTTCCGGATACAGAGTAAGTATTATATTTCAGTGTAATATCTGCCCAATAAATACTGCCTGTTTACTTCTGTCACTATTACTGATAGCTAGCTCTTTGATCATTATAATTTGCGCAAGTAGCCTCTAAAATCAGTGGCCTGGAATAATCTGGGACTGTGCTTTCATCTGATGTGACATATATATTACCGTGGTACTCCAGTAATAAATTGTAATCTTAGTTCAGTAAACTATTACTTATATTACTAATATATCTTATCGTAAAATAATCTCAGGTTCTACCAGCGGGTAAGTCAATAGTGGTAGAGGTGTCATCTAATGTAGATGTTTTCCATGTCACAGAAAATTTACACACACATCATTAACAATTTTTTTTCTAACACTTTTCAAGTTTGTACAATAGAGTTGACAAATTACATATGGAACAAAAGAGATACTGGCGTATATAAAAATACGGGGTGCATTTTATTGCATGGTGTTAATTTTTTTCAGCTTGTGAACAAATCCAGTATGGTGTCCAGGCTGTCTTCGGTCCATCAGATGGACTGCTCGCATCTCATATCCAGTCCATCTGCGATGCTCTGGACATACCTCATCTGGAGTCCAGACTGGACCTGGAGCCAGAGTTCAAAGAGTTTTCCATCAATCTCTACCCTTCGCACGACGTGGTAAATCAAGCTTTCCAAGACGTTATGAACTTCTTAAACTGGACGAAAGTTGCCATCATCTACGAGGAAGACATTGGTAAGTGATGTATGGGGTATTTGGGGTATGTTGGGCGATTTGTATTTCTTCTACTTCACTCCTTGCACCACCTAGTAAATCAAGCTCTTTGAGACGTTATGAACTTCCTAAATTAGAGAACCGTTGCCAGCATCTACGAAGAAGACATTAGTGAGGTATGGGTGTTGATGAAGTGCTTCGCAATGTGTCTTTCTTGGACTTTGCTGCTCGCACGACGTAGAATCTTTGATTTTTTCTGTCTAAAAACTTTGTGGACTTCTGAAATTGGCCTAAAGTTGCTAGTAGCTTCGAGAAAGCTTTGCGTAAGTGACGTTCGGGTGCTGGAATTAGATCTTTCGCAATGTATTTCTTTAAGTTTGCTCTAGGAGTAACGACAGTATTCGAAGTCATTCATATGAGTATTTCTTAAATCGGGCAAGCTTGTCATCATCTACGAGGCCTACACTATAGTTAGAGGGGCTGTCGGTACTGTAGTATTTGCTTTTGTTTAATTCATAGGCGACACTCATGTGAAACAACAGCATGACCGCTATATTTACTTAATTATTACCCTTGTTGCTTGATGGACTCGATTTCAATATTTGTAATACATTCGTGGTCAGATAAAATGTTGAGCCCAAGCCAATATTTACTTTTAATTTCCCTCCAGGTCTTATAAAGCTTCAAGAACTGGTGAAAAATCCCCCAAAAGATCACATGGAGTTCTTATTGCGACAAGGCTCTCCAGGATCTTACAGGGAGCTGCTTAAAGAGATTAAGAACAAGGAGATATACAACATCATTGTAGATACCAAGGCGGAGAATATGAACCATTTCTTGAGAGGGGTGAGTATCAAACTTGCGGTTGTTGGTTGTGCTTTTGCTGCAAGAAGTGAGTAGTGCGACTGCAAAGAATAATTACTTTTATTTTACACGAGTGCTTACCATGAATGCAATTATTGCTGCAATTAATTATTGACATAAGTGCGTACCAAATAAAAGAGTAATGGAAAAACTGTTGGCTTGTACAGGTGAATACTATAGATGTACAATAAGGGAACGTTGTCAGTGTTTTGCCATAACTGAGATGTGTGATGATCATAAATAACACAGTAATAGCGCCTCTCGTGTATATATGTAGAGCTAATATGGAAAAAATGAGCTGCGCGAGTAGTAAACATTCAGCTTTCTTATCTCTTCTTGCTGCTCATAGAATAACTAAATTTAGAGCACTTTGAGAGCCCATACCGCCACCTAGCAAGGCAGTCCTAACGATAAATTCAAATTGGTCAAAAAAACTAGGATTTCTTCTTGATCGATACCTAAATTTGGTCATTTGTGTCTCTTGACAGAGACAACAGTTTTTGTAATTTTCTTGATTCATTTGTAACTTTTTCAGTTATGTTCTGACGAACCGTTTGACAAACAGTCAAATGTACAAACAGCCCAACTAATCATACCAATAATTTGATCATTTGCTCCTAATAACATCCCAACAATTTCTGCAAATTGCATGAAGACCCGTCTATAACTTTCTGAGTTACACTAGCAAGAAAAAGGAATCAGACAAACAAACTGATGAACGGATCGTCACCTAAAGTAAAATTTTTTTCTCCTATTATTATTATTATTATTAATACTATTATTAAAAATTCACGTCCGGGCCACCACGGACAGGTAGTGCAACCAAAGTGAAGCATTTTGCAACACCGGGAAGCTCGAAACGCTGCTAAACAAAACCCAACAAAAAGCCATTAACAGCTGACGTAAACGCCTGCAGGCCTACCATATCTAAAAATCCCTGTAAATTTCGTAAAGATCCGTCCATTATGTTTTGAGTTACTTTGGTGACCGACAGGCAGACAAACAAAGAGACAAACTCGACAAAAACATAACCTCCTTGGCGGAGGTAATTAAAAATTAATTACAATACAAAGCTTTACATGCTTACTATCGTGTTGTGACACCGATTAATGGTGAAAGCTATTTTATAGATAGGTTACTCGTACTACTAGTATACTGTCATCGGAAAATTTATTTGTGAGGACTTTCCTTGTTGTTGCTGGTTATGAGAATTTGAAAACTTAATTTTGGTAACTCGTCTGCTTTGTTATTTGCACACACAAAAATGTTGAAAGTTTTTATGGATCTATTACAGGTGTACTCGATAATATATTTATTTTGGCTTCTCGAGCTTCCGTTGCTGGTATTCTCAAATAAGTGTGTGTTCCAATTCTACTGATTGATTGTGTCTACTCATTAGCCGAGGCCTCATATGCATTCGTACAAACAACTAGAAGCGAGGATGAGCAACTTACTCGTTGTCTTGAAATATATTCAAACTCGGTAGCATAGATACGGTGTCATGAACGACATGCGAGCTGCTCGTCCTCGCATCACGTTGCTCCTATGAAAGTCTAGTAGGGCCCCGGCATTAGAATCCTAAAAAGAACCGTATGCGGTGTCCAAGAGCCTGACGTCCATATGCGCTTCGTAGCGTACGTAGCACGTGCATCAGAGCAATGTGGTCCAAAGCAGGAGAATTTCAATATGTGCAGCCGGCCACTGCAGTTAGGAAGTGCACGTATCATAAGCTATGAAGTTTATTTGAAGCATAGGCTGGAAGCTCAACTACCATTATTGGCAAACTTGGTCTCACTCGGGCCCCTGCCTGTGATAATGACCCCAAAGTTCTGAAATGCTCCGTTGGTCAATGGAATGTGACTGTTTCGGCTGGTAAGTACTGATATCTGCTCAGCGGATATTACTTAAGGTTATCCCTGCCTGAGAACATTTAGGAATCATGACATGAACATTGCCTTCCTTGCGGATAAGAAGTACAGAGGTATGAGCTCTCTTACTGCTCTAGTTTAATATGCCTTTGCCACAAATATGCTTCTAAAGGATACACTGCAACAGCCGTCTCAAATTTTGATAAGACATAGTGCTCTCTCTTTCAATTCAAGTAAGAAGCGCAATTTCGTCTCCTACCATAGATTGCATACAAGCGGAAAAAATCTTACATTAGAAAGCAGCAATTGAGCCTCGGTAAATTTAAATGAATTACCAGCCGCGTGTCCATGGATGATATCCAACCAGCTTTCAGTACATCGAAGATTTTGTGTTGAAGTGAAATCAGCTGAGGCCGTCAAGATAGAGAATCAGCTCCGTCAAAAGGAACACGACAAGCGGAAAATAAATAATGTCTGCTACAGGAGAAAAATCATTGCCTAGTCCGCCTTTCGTTAATTACCTTCTGAATTTGTACGTGGCAAAGTGAGAACAAATATATTGTTCGATGTATGGAGAAAATTATAAAATAAGACTGCATGAGAGGTCTAAAAGAAGCTGTAATATCTCATAATATATCTATTTTTTCGATTCCAAGCAATGTTTCAAGCAAGAAGTACGTTGAAGGAAAGGAATAGGGAGCCAACTATAGCCATCTTCTGCAATCAGGTCGCCGATCTCCATGAAAACGCAACCTTATAACAAAATCTGCAACCTGGCGTATTTTTCACCTATCTATTTCTTCAAGAGCGAGACCCGAAACATATAGATATATAAATACTAGAGCGCTCGTGCTGTCAAATATGACAGCAAGAATTTGTGATGATATGCCTTCATTGATCGTAATTTTCCTATTAATGGTAGGGCTTTGCAGCGCCAAGCATTCCTTCCGTTATATGTTGAAAAAGCGATGTTTTTTTGCCCGCAGTCGCTATTGTCTCCCAATAAATACTGAGCTCTGTACCCTGGATACTGACGCTATCTTATAGCTCAGAAGTTTTTCTTGAAGTGAATTGTTGTTCTGTTAAAAGAAGAACCCAAAATGGAGAAAATTATTTGATGCCAAGAAATCATCTTGGTCTTTTCTCGCCTTCTGACCGCTGAAGAATACCATGCCACTTGCTTCGAAAATCATGCAGCCAATAAGAGCATCAGCGTAAACTTAGGGCAGCCGAAGTTTGTATGAAGAAAACGGCAGAAGAGAGTACGAAGCACGATGCAACAGAGTGCTCAGAGAAACTGATTGTATCTGCATTGAGTGAACTTCAACGTTGGAGAGGAGAGAACTGCCCTGAGATATACGTTTGCCATCTGTAACGACGCGAAGAAAAATATGTTTCGATGCATGGAAAAAGTGATAAAAATCAGCTTCCATAATCGCGCTAAGAGAAGCTCAAAATAGCTTAATTATTTCGATGTTGGGAACTGTTTCAAGCAAGAAGCACATTGAGATACATAAATGAATAAGGATCCAACTTTCGTCATCTTCTACAATCTGGTCATCGATCTCCAGGAAAAGGCAATCGAATCACAAAATCTACAAACTTGGCTTATATTTCACCTATTTCTTTCAGAGCGTGACCCGAAACATACTAATATATAAGTATATATACCATAGACCGCAACAGTACTTGACTCTTAGGGCCAAGTGGCCTCCTACGCTGGCGGCCAAAATGGGAAAAATGGGATTTTCTCAAGAGCTACTACGAACATGTCTAGACACGGTCATGCAGGCAAGCGACCAAGTGCGTCCCCGCCGTATCCAAGATACCTTCTCTGCAAGAAAAATGCTGGGTATCTTGGAATTTTTTCTTCAGTATTAGATATTGGGAAAAGAATAGCTCTTGAGAAAATTCCATTATTCCGTTGCCGATTTTTAGCCGAAAGCGTCAGACCTAAGAGTCAAGTACTGTTGCGGTCTATGTATATACATATAACTATTTTCTTGAAATATGCGTGGACACCCAGGTGTATTCATAAGGAAGATTTTATTGAAAGTCTTCTGGGCTTTTCATTTATTTAACCCCAGAAGACTTTCAATAAAATCTTCCTTACATATAACTATATATAAAAACAAATAAACACACGACGGTGTTTATTATATTGGTGTTGATAACACAAATAGACACATGATGGTGTTTATTATATAGTGTTGTTGCATGCAGAACATTTCGTATTATATAATTTATTATGAAAATACATTTTTGTGCTTCGGCACCGTATAGGTAATGGTTAGGGTACATCTCTACACTGCTGACAGTTTCACACGGGATTCTATAAAACCCTTGTGACCAATGCTGTCATTAAATGGGGGCAAGATTTTATTACATCAAGGAAACCATGTTTTTTAATTTTCTCATAGTTTTGTTTCATAATATCATTTCCTTCTCTTCCATGGACTTCATTCCATTTTGTTTTTCGTATCGTGAGCTCAGAAAGTATTCACTGTAGGAAGGAAGCACAATATAGTATCTGTGATACCACGAAGAAGTACTGCAGGCGTCTTCAGTTCTGAGACTTCAAAAATTTGGCGAGCCAACTTCCACTTTACCGTTTAGTAAATCATTCTTCTTCAATGTAACCGGTCTAACACATCGGAACGATAGACTAATTGTAGTGGGATATTTCTACGAAGATAGAGAGTGCAAAAATTACCGTAACTTACGAAAGGCCTTGTGGATCTGATCCTCAAGTTCATCAAGAGCCGAATTCTTATCATGTGACTGAACGGTTGGACTCCCATCGCCGGCATCTCCCTCACCTCCGAGGTTTTTCTGTCATTGCTTTTTTTATCGCGCGTCGCGTTTTAATATCTTCTCCAGTCGTTAGAGACATGGACAACTACAAATTCTTTAGCTCTGTTTTCGAATGCTTCTTTCTTTCATCAAAGTGTTTCAACATTGTGGATTTGATTTTTAGACACTCCAGTTGCTATTTTTGAACTGTGCGTCTAGACAATTGTGTGGTGCAGTTTAGGTTCTTTTGGGCTTTCGGAGTACAATTCAGAGTTTTCTGGCCAGATCGTTCGCCGTCTAGGATTTCACTTTTGGTTCCGTTGATTTTTGTTAGGAGTTTTCTTGTTGGGCAGTCTGGCTCGTTTGGTCTTTCACACGTTTGCTAAGTTGTATTGTCTAATAAAACTTTTGTTTTTTGACAGTCGTATCATGGATCTAAAGTGCGTTTGAATAAGTGATCGTATTGCTAATTGTTACTTCTGCGTCTGGACGGTGGTGTAGCCACGCTAAACGTGTATGTTCAGCCGCATCACCCTGTTAACTCTTTATCTCTTTCTGGGCCATTTGTGGACTTAGCAAACAGTGTATTCTTATGAAACCCGATGTTTAATTGAGGCCCTTAATGATTCAATTTTACCTGCCAATGCCGTTGAGGCAAAAGCTGACAGCGTTTGCTCAGTCCACTCTCTTACTTATTATGCACATCCATTTGAAAAATCGCTGATGACACAAGTTGGCCACTGTATCATGCATGGTCGATGTTTAGGGTTGAATAACGTTTAGCTTTAAAGTTAAGTAGTTCTGCAAATTTTATTGTAACGTTTAACTACTTTCTTTCTAGGAAGATGAGTGTAGTTAATAAAACATGCAGCGATACCCGCCCAAAAATAGCAGTTTTTTTCACTAATAGAGTCCAGCAGAATGAGGTACTTGGGAGCTGGGAACCACAAAGCATTGGAGAACGAAATGGCAGAGTCAGCTAAGACTATGCCATAATCATGAGATGATTGTGAGCTGTCTTTTATCAAATGAACTAGAGTGCCCGCGCTGTCATAAAATGACAGCGAAGAATTTTCTACCCGTCTTCGTCCAATATACCTATGCCACAAATACTGTATGCTTCTGAAGGATACGCTGCAACAGCCGTCTGAAATTTTGAGAAGAGATAAGTGCTCTCTCTTTCAATTCAAGTAAGAAGCGCAATTTCGTCTCCCACCATAGATTACAAGCGGAAAAATCTTACATTAGAAAGCAGCAATTGAGCTTCGGTAAATTTAAATGAGTTACCCGCCGCGTATCCAAGGATTTTACCCAACAAGCTTTCAGTACATCGAAGATTTTGTGTTGAAGTGAAATCAGCTGAGACCGTCAAGATAGAGAATCAGCTCCGTCAATAGGAACATTACAAGGGGAAAAAATATCTACTACAGGAGAAAAGTTATCGCCTCCGCCATTCTTCGTTGATTGCCTTCTGAATTTGTACGTGGTAAACTGAGAGCAAATATATTGTTCCATGTATGGAGAAAGTTATAAAGTTAGGCCGCATGGCGCGGTAAGAGAAGCCGTAATATCTCTATTTTTCGATTCCAAGAAGTGTTTGCAGCAAGATAATATTGAGGGAAAGGAATAGGGAGCCAACTAGAGCCATCTTCTGCAACCAGGTCACCGATCTCCAAGAAAATGCAACCTAATTACAAAATCTGCAACCTGGCCTAGTTTTCGCCTATTTCTTTAAGTGCGTGACCCGAAACATACAAATATATAAACATATAGATATAAAAACCAATAAACACACGACGGTGTTGATTATATAGTGTTGATTACAATGTAATGTTGATAAATATACTGCTCGTTCTTGTCTCCTTACCGATCCAGTGACCATATATGGTCACTGCCATAACGCTATTCATACGAGAGTGTTCTTCCCCCCAGTGAATACTTAAGTTAACTCACAAGCGCACAATCAAAATTTGGTGTCTCGTTGTAATTAAATTCTTTAAAACTTGAAAAAATTGGCACTTATTAATTTAGGGTGGCAGAGCGAATAGAGTGCTATAGCTCGCTGTCTCGTGGTCTGAAATTCGCTTCCTTGCCAAGGGAAAATTTTGCAGTCCTTTTGATTGCAGCGTCATCCTTTGTGATCTTAAAAGGCTACTGCAAGGACCCTGACCCAACCAGAAATGGTGACGGTTTCGCGGGGGCGCAGTTTTCATATATGAGCCTCTCTGCTATGACGCCATAGTTCTGACGGGCTGCGGCTCACTATAGCCGTTAGTTTCTCTAGGACTAGCACGGTTTTCATAGTTTCTTTTAAGCCCTTCTCGACGGAATGAAGTATAAATTTTCGTAAGAGCAGTGCCACTTTTATGATTCACGGTGATATTCTTATCTGTAATTAAATCATAATCTGTATGATTTCTTAAATGCTTATCTTTTATTTTCACAAAAGATTTCCATATGCATTGCTTCAGCGACTTTATCAACAACGAGCCCTGCTGCGCTGCTATTCCCGGACAGTCAAGTAAACAAACAAACGCACAAACACTCGTCCGCAGTCTCGTGTAAAAATGCGGAGGCTACAGTTGACCGTCGGACGGCCCCACTTCCACAGACAATGGCGAGCAAAAAATTTAACTGGCCCGTGAAGTCTCAGTTAAACACGCCATTCTCTTTTTATTTGAACCTCCAGGGAAGTGGTGAGATGAAGGAAAGTCCCTCAACGGAACGAGAACCAACTTTTGCTCCATGGAAATCCTGAATTTTATAAGAAATCCTCGAAATAAAGAGAATTTTGTGTGCATTAAATTGTGAAATGTTACAAGCCTTGCCGAGGGACCAGAGAGTTTGTATTCGTGAATTTGTTCCTCGACCAACGCGTGTAAATGTTGGCGGATCTGCTGGTGTAAAACAAGTTTTTTTTTATTCTTTTGTGGTGAGTCGAAATTTTGTAATGAACAACTAGTGCGCTCTGTCTTGCTGTACGCTACTCAACTAATCCAATTTAAATGTATTTCGGAAAACATATTGAACATATTTGTTACCTGTGTTTTTGAAAAAAAGTTTTTTTTGGGGGGGGCTGGGAGGTAGATGTGTTAATTGGGGGATGCTTACAAAAGTTCAGTGTTGCTAATTAGCATTGCCATCAGTTCATCATTCATTGATAAACTAGAGCACTCTGAGAGCGCATACCTCCGCCAAGCGAAGTAACGATATACATGTACAGTAATATTATAGCACAATATTTGAGCAAAGATGGGATGCGTCGGATGTGAGAACATTAGTATCGAGTGTAATGGAAAAACAATGAAGTGTTTTTCTGTATTTGTTTTTCACAAGCACCTGCTGCCAACTTTTTATGTCGCCACGGGATTGCTGATTCGTTCAATTTTCGAAACCTTGACTGCCTGGCTGTTCTTGCAAGCGTTAGAAGAATAATGATTGCCTTGCTCCTTTTTACGCCAGTTTACTAATGCATTTTACGCTTTTTGTTTACTAGTCGTCCGTCTAATTCGAGTTAGTAATGAAAGCCAAAGTGCTTCTGCAAAACCAATTGTTTCCGCTAAAAAAATAGTCTTTCCTTCGACGCCTAATTTTGAAAGATGGACTTTTTTGTGGGGCAGGGCCTGCAGGCAACTTTTTCCTCTGCTTCTTATTATTGGAAGCGCTTCAGTTCTGCGCCGAAGGCGACGTGTCTTAAAATGGAAAGTGTTTCTTTAATCAAGGCTCACGATCAGTCCAGTGTATCGTTGTGAGAGCTTTTTATGGATTCCTTTACGGCCTGCCTGCAAATGTTGGGTGCCGTTCGGGAGCTGTGCCCCCCTTGGAGCTGCTTCACTTGCTTTATTTTTCCGCTGCTTGGGATGAACGAACGCGGCTTTTATTGGCATCGCTCCGCCATAAGAGAAGCCTTCTTGTTTCTGATTTGGAAACATTCAAATTCCTCGTTTCTGTCGTTGTATTTCTAATAAAGTGTGTCGCGCGCACGGCGGTAATGCAATTCTTACTTCCGGTTTGAAGAAGGATTGGAAACCCGTTGACTGATTCAAATTATTATCCCGGATTGAACGTAGACTAGAGCTAGAAAACTTATGATAAATATTGTTGTTTGAGTTTTCTTTTAGCTATCAGGATGAAACTTTCCTTTCCGTGATCTAAGTATTGTAAACCCAACAAAATCGTACATTTTGTGTGTAAGCGTAGCTGAAGCGGAAAGAGAAATGTACTTAAAACGAATCTTACCCCACTCTCAGATATAAATTACCTGAAAGTTTTTGCGTTTTTCTATAAGACAATTTACAATAGAAACGCACAGACTCTCTTGGTCACGTGATGCAAAGTTTGCATCAGGGTGTCTTGGTGAATACGCGCCCAAGACATATTAGTAACATACAGTATGCTTAGCGATCACATCTTGTATTTTTGGAGACATTTCTTCATCGAAAATATTTGTATTACAGTTTTGATAGAGACATTGTTCTCAGTAAAATATTTCCAGTTTCTCTGTAGTAGTACAGAAGTAGTACAAAATATTAATGGCGCATCAAGGACATAATGTCTATATCGCGCCGAACTATTCCTATGGTTAAAAAAAAAGCAATAAACATGCTCGTGCACCACTAGAGCGCGAAGTACGTCTCATTTCAAATTATCAACGATTTTTGTCTCGGCTTTTCTGCTGGTAGGACTCAGATTCTAAGTGATCAGTGCGCTACTGATAGGAAAAAGGCGCAAGTTGTTCATCTTAACCCCGGGCACGGCTACACGCTTTCGCTCAGCTACGCCGCGCAGGAGAAGGAAATGAAAAACAAGAAGTTGGAAGTCTAACGGGAATAGGTTAGTTAGATCAGCGGCCCACCTCCCGAAACAGAAGGGGAAGTATTCAGAGCCTACCTAACTTTACAAAACTAACCTCGTCAGCAGGTACTACGGCAAGCTGCAACATCCCATGCGGAGAAGGCTCTAGGGACCCTTGGGATTGTGTAGCCCAAATATATTGTGGCAGGGAAAGGGCCCGCCAGAATATACTCCTGAGGGCCCAGTTTCACTGATGCAATCGTTACGTACTCGCATTTCTTTTTTTCGTATTGATAGTATTAGTTCACAATTGTTTGCTTGTTGCCTAGGACATGTAAAAAATTAATTTTTGTTTTTAACTGAAAGTTAAAAAGTCTTATTGATGTCTTCCTGGGAGTAGAAGTATTTCTTAATATTACAGTTTTGTGATTAATTTACTGTCACCTTCCATAAAAACCGCGTAAAGACGTAAAGACTCATCATAGATAAAGTAAAGGTATAGTCAACTTTGACTGCACCTTCCACTGGGAAACCCACCCGCACTGGTTTGTGCGGCAGACATAGGCCAACTGACCCCAGAGGAGTAAGCGAGAGTTAATACTTCCTACACATATGCAGTGCCAACCTCACATATTGGAAGCTAGCATGTCTCATTGATTCAATCTGCGTTTACGATGAAAAGAAAGAGAATTGTTCCATTAAAGAGTGAGAGAAGTTTGGCAAACTACGGCCAGAGTTTGTGGACTTCGGGCGATAAAGCGGGTGATGTTCGGCAGCGGTGATAATTACGTAATCAATTAAGACTGATTTTACATATTCTTATTGGTACTAAATTTGCATAAATCTCATTTGTTTCCTATGTAGCTAAGTATTGATGCCTGCCATGCTAAATATTATTATTTTTTAACAACATATTATTGTCTTTGGACTAGTCTAATTTTTTGCATTACTCACCCTTTCAGTATCATGTATATTCCCTTACTATACCCCCTCACTATTACCCTCACTATACACCCTCACTATTACCCTCACTATATCCCCTCACTATTACCCTCACTATACCCCCTCACTATTACCCTCACTATACTCCCTCATCAGCAGTTTTACCTTAACTTCTGGAGAGACAAATTTTTTTTATTAGGAAATAGCGACTACAGCCAAATACAGCTGTGAGCCATACGCATACAAATAAATATATGCAAACACAGTTAATACTGTCTGTCTGACATTGTGAAATATCCCAGATAACACGGCAAGAAAAAAAAAAGAACTTACAGAATACCCATGGAAGTAAAATATCTACTTCACTTACCCATTTCTTCCCACTAAGTAGACTTTTCACTTTCACTGGTATTCATAGTTTTTTTTATATTACAGTGCTGTGTGGGCAATTTCATAATATCCGAAAAACAGTTATTAGTGTGTATTCAGTGTGCCTGTGCCTATTTGTGTGCCCATATGGCATGGTCCACAACTATGCTTTTTCAATAGTTCAGAATTTCAAGGTATAGGTATTGGTCACTATTCATTTGTGTGTTCATTATCTACACATAAACTTCTTCAATAAGTTAAAATTTCACCTCAGATTCCAATGGTGCAAGTCTGTGTCCACTTGCATACACGTGGCCCACTTCTATACTGTTCGTCAATAAGGGTAGAATTGCACGGTAAATACCTGCGGTGTAGGTGAGCTGTAAAAAAGCTGCCCGAGGTCGTGCCGGAGCTATTTATTGAGCACAGGTTGAGGTCTACAGACCGGAAACTGAGGGTCTTCCCTCCGTATTGTGGCGCGCTCGCGAGGTCAAACAGGCATGGCCAGAAATTTAAAACCGATCTTTTCTTTGCTGCCGTCGACGGAAATTCGATCTGTCTGGTGCAGTTAATGGTGTTCGGGGCACTCGTGTGATCGATAAAAGTTGGCGAGAGGAAAAGGAAGGATAGAGTTAATCATGATCGATGAAACTTGGGAATAAGAAATAGAAAGGTGGAGTTAATGGTTATCGATGAAACTTAGGAAGAGGAAAAGAAAGGAGGGAGCTGATAGTGATTGATAGAACAGGGAAAAGGAAAGTCAGGGCTGATATCGTGCTGGATAAAATTTGGGGAGAAGAATAGGCAAGTTGAAGTTCATCGTAATCCCCAAAATATAGGAAAATGAATGTCGAGTTAAAAGATCATCGGATGAAATTTGGAAAGTGACAAATTAGCAGTAGAATTAATGGTGATTGAGATAACTGGAGAAGGGAAAAGAAAAGATGAAGTTATTAGTAATTGATACAACTATAGGGATGAGAAAAAGTGAAATTAATAGTGAACGATAAAACTTGGGGATAAGACGAGTGTGGATGACGTTAACAGTAATTGTTATAACATGGGGAGAAGACAGGAAGATAGGGTTAATAGTGATAAAACGTCGGGAGAGGAAGAGAAAAGGTGTAGCTTGGTAATTATGATTGGTAAAACATGAAAATTTCAAATAACCTTAGTATGTGATCGACAAAAACCGCGAAAAAGAACAGAAAAGATAGTGTTACTATAGTGGTAAAAAACATGGGGTGAGGAAGGCTTACAGCAGTCATTTCGTTTTAAAATATAAAAAGGGGTAATATATAAAACTGATAAAGATATATTTGGTGAATTTAGTTGAAAATTTTATTGATTAACGAACGGGAAATATACATTTCATGGGGACGTATCATTAGGGAAGATACGACCATGGCATCATCATATCAAATTACGTTTAGCGTTGTAGATACAAACTGTTAATTGTTCTAGGAATATGCTATGTAAAACTAAGAAGTCTCTTCTTTTGCAACTGGTTATCTTTTACTCCTGGTTGAGGAGCATTTGGTTAACGTCTGCAGGTAGAAGACGTAGCGGGATCTGTAGGCCTCTGCACTATAACAGACCAACTAAAAATTTACGGTCCTGCAGTATTGTAGGAACAGCAACCGCGCCTAATGGCTTCTTGAAAAGCTTGGGTCTGCCTCAGTAAAACATAAATTGTTTTTGCGGAGTTCATGGTTAGTGCTTGACTCGCGCATTTTATGATGCAGTTTTAAAGAAGTTATTTTGTGGCTCTTAATCAGGGCAGGCCAAGTTCGATAAAATTTCAGTAAACTTGTAGGACTTTGAAGAAGATGTTCTGCGGATCTTGATCGCGACTGCGTGAGTTCGAGAAATTAGCGCGGTGAGACTCTATAATGAAGATATTGAACGGTCGTTGATTAAGTTGGCGTAAGTTCGAGAAGTTAATTTGGTGGAACTTGGAAAAATAAATATATTGCTGCGGATGTTGATTATATATTGACGTAAGTTCTAAAAGTTACTTCGGCGGCACTTTAAGGAAGATTTACTTTGGTTCTAAGTCATTCTGGGGTAAGTTTGAAAAAATTATTTGGTAAGATTATATTGTAAATATATGTGAACATATTTGCTCTTGATTACGTGGGTGTAAACACGAAAAGTATTTTTGGCGATCTTGTGAAGAAGTTATGATGTTGCTCTTAATTACTCAGACGTGACGTCAAAAAAATTTATTTGGTATAGTTTACATAAACTGTTTATTATGTGAAATTAATTATTCGGAAGTAAGTTTGAAAATTATTTTTGCAAAACTAAAAAACTAATAGTGTGGCTTTTGATTATATTAAGCATAAGCTCAAAAAATAACTCTGGAGAACTTCGGCTGTGGCTGTTGTTCATTATCATGTAGTTTCGAGAGTCATTATAGTGTTAAAGTCAAGAAAATATATCTAAGCTGTTGATGAAGTGTTACCTGGGTGACAGTCATAAGCAGCTAATGTGCAGGAGATGCTTACGTAGCTGCTGAAAATGTGTGATTTCAAAAATAGTTGTACAGAGCAAATTTAAAAAATTGTGGTGTGGCTCATGAGCATGTCGTGCTCAGTTATGTAAAGGAATTACTAGACGGCCCGTGACCCGCTGGGTCACCATCATCACCTTTATTGCTTCTCAAAGGAATATTGAACATTATGCCTATTAGCTACGATAAATATGTATAAGACAAAGTCCAGTCGTATTTCCCGGTTGCACAGGCGCCAAACTCGCCATGCGCTATGTACGTTTGTGTAGGGGCGTCGGTGTACGTGCGGGCGGCGTTCAAGTTCGCGTGCTGTGCCTGCTCGCTGTATCGCAGTTTAGGTTAGGTAAGGATATTTTAGGTTAGGTAAGGTTAGGCTAGGTTAGGTTAGGTAGTGCTTATTGTAGTGCTTCTGGTGGTTGTTGCGCGGCAAGAAAGCTTACATGAACGCACGCACAGTGATGAGCGTACACAGAATGGCGAGTTTGACCCCAGTGCTTCCCGGTTGACCTTTACATTTAGCGTACATGTTTATGCAGTCGAGCCCCCATTGATTGAGCGTCATTAAATCTTCAGCGCTAAAATTTCTTCCCATCTGATAGTGCATGTTGATATTCCATTTAGCTTGAAAAACAGTAAACAGATAGATAGATGGAATGGCCGTTGTTGATGTAATTTCGCAGGATGTAACATGAATTAATTTTTAAGTACTCACTGTGCGCCTATTAAGTTTTCCATTAATTTGAAAGGGTCTTTTCTGAGCTATTTTCACTAAATTATGTTAAATGGTAACTATTTATCATCTTTACGCAATATTAATTAAAGAGTCTTTATGGTGTAATTTAAAGGAATTAAGTTATTGTTTTGCCGCTGGTCAGTTACTTGCTGTAACAAAACATTATTTTTGCGATATTTGAAAGAAGAAACTTAATATTGGTCGATCTCATCCGTTTAATTTCGAAAGAATATAAAATTATAGAGAAGCATCAAACAAGTTACTACTTGTCCTATGCTTGCGTCGGCTTACTTTTCACTTCAGAAATAATTATAAGCATCTTTTAAAAAGGTTAGTGTTTTTCTATTAGAACGCGTCAAACGGCTTATGCATTGCTTTAAAGAACTGTTAGATATTCTCTCGCTCGTCTAAAATCAGTGGAGCCACTGACCTTGTCAAGTGCTTAGTCAGCGACTAGACAGTCAACTTATGCCACTCATAATTTAAGGAAACGAGAGGCTCTTCCAGAGGCTGTATTTTTGACTGAAAGTGTGTTGCGCGCAGCCTGAGATCCTGAGTTGCTTTATTTCAGTACTGTTGGATTCACAAAAAAGAGGGCTTTTTGGCGTTACAATCTCGTTCTAGCACAAGGAACATGATATTTTTCTAAACCGGTCCTAAATTCGATTCTGCTATCTGCATGGAGTTGTAGCCATAGCCAGGCATTCGGAACAGCTTTGCCTTCTTGACCACTTAGCTTGTTTCGTTTATCGCGCTATTACTGACAATCTTTCTTTGCTGCTCTTCTTCTCTCTCCGCTTGTTGCTCCCCCGCACTGGTTCCTTCATCATTTGTGTAACATACTTTGTGTCCCGACTTTCTTAATCTCTAATCGCAGGTAGCGGTGTATTCCCTAACAGAATTTTTGGTCAACCCAGAAGTTAATTTACTGTTTTACCTTCTAGGACTGCTAAGTATTGTGTTAGGGTAAGGTGGCTTAAACTAGAAGTAGGTATAATAATTACATAACATTACGAAGGAACTCCTGCATTTTCACACGTGATATGACATCTGACTACGACATCGTAATTTGCTTCTCATTGTTTATTTTGGCTTCTCTTCCTGTTTCAGATACTGCAGCTGCAAATGAATGACTATAAGTATCATTACCTCTTCACTACCTTCGTAAGTTAATTAATAGCGTTTACAGTTCAATGGAACCAATGTACTTTTTACATGTTTTATCTCATCACTATTTTTTTATTAAAGCAGCTGCTGCTTAGGTAGTTGATATGCCAATAATTTACGCATTCATGACATGTGCTTTGCATCTCACGTATCTCACCATCGAATTCTCATTCTTCTCATTCCCCAATATATTTTATCAGGTTTAGGTGATATTGTGTTGGTCATAATTAAATACTTATCTGCCGCTACTGTCCCTCGTAATCTAATGCCATCATAGCCCTAATTCACTGCTGATATATCGCAATATACGTGACTGGACTTTTCGCCGTTGGTCTTTTCGCCGTCGGTCATTTCGCCGTGAGAGCGTTTCACCGTGATGTACTATAAATGTCTTGATAGTTCATAAATTATACCCAAACACGCCTAACCTAATATGTTGTTGTTATTATTATTACCAGGAAAAATTTCAGCTTCAGATTTTGGCTCATATAGTAAGTCGTGCTGCAAAACTTCACAGGAAAAAAATTGGGTACTAAAAAGAAAAAGTGAATAAAATTAAAAATACAGTAACTTGAAATGCAATGATGCACAACATCACCGATCTAAGCCATTTACTAAACATGAAATAATGATAGAAACATCCAACTAAGGTATAATGAATAACAAATTTCAAATCTAGTTATTTGCTACAAAAATTAAAAATCACAGACTGGTACTGGTACCGGGCAATGCGAACCTCTGCCGACCGACCCAGTGTTGACGATAGCTTGGTCACTTATACAATTTTAATTAAAACGTATTCCTTTTCATTCTTGTTTAGAATATTTTAGTTATTTTTAGCCACTCGGTTAGATCTCTCCAAGATATGCAAGTTTCACGTGAATTATGGTATTTTATGTTCACGTATGTGATTACCTTGAGTTACCTTGAGAGTCTTCGGAAGAAGTCCAGGTGACGTTGCTCACTTCACCCCACGTGTGTGGAGTCACACTGCTGGGTGTCTTCTGTGGTGCCGCAGTTTATTATTACAAGCTTTATTTATTTTTTATATAGTATTTATTTATTTTTTCCGTAAATGACTGGATTTGGAATTTGTAATGATTATTTTTTTAATTTGACTTTTTTTATTATTTCATGTGTAGTAAATGACTAAGCTCGGTGATTTGGTGCATCATTACATTTTAGGTTATTGTATTTTTCATTTTATTCCACCTTTTCTTTCTATTATCTTTCCATTTCTTGGAAAGTTCTGCTGCTGAAGCTGAAGATTTTCATAATAATGATAATAATAATAAATGGCATAGTAGGTTCGGTGTGGTTGGCTATGATTTATATATTACCACGCCATTTATATTACATCATGGCGAAATGCCTTCACGGCAAAATGGCCGACGGCGAATTAACCGACAGTGAATTGACCGACGGCGAAAAGACCTAGAACCCGCAATATAATGCTATCATAGCCGTAATTCACTGCTGATGTACGGACCACTAGCCATTTCAATGACAGCTTCAATTTCCCTGACCTACGGGCCACCAGTTATTGCAATCACTGCCAAAATTCACCGCTGATCTGCAGCCCATGAGCTAATGCTATCACGGCCCAATTCACCGCTGATCTACGGGCCACCAGCTAATGCTATCACGGCCCCAATTCACCGCTGATCTACGGGCCACCAGCTAATGCTATCACGGCCCCAATTCACCGCTGATCTACGGGCCACCAGCTAAT
>LQNS02278183.1:846707-899250 GCA_001587735.2 Parhyale hawaiensis
GGGCCACCAGCTAATGCTATCACGGCCCCAATTCACCGCTGATCTACGGGCCACCAGCTAATGCTATCACGGCCCCAATTCACCGCTGATCTACGGGCCACCAGCTAATGCTATCACGGTCCCTATTCACCACTGATGTACCGATATCATACATCACCGAGGCTAAGTTTGGCTAAGTTCGCAAGCAAGTGTTGTATGCGCGAGACTGCAGCGGCGTCTCCCCGGCGACAGCAATTAGAGGCAGCTCAAGGAGTCCCTAACAAATGGTCCGCTCTGTCGCAAGATCGTCTCGCTAGAAAATGGCCTAACGAACATTGTTTGATTGGCTCCCCATCCTTAAAGCGAGAAGTCTCTGCATTGGCCTCGCTCTTCTCTCATTCTGTCTCGTGGAAAAGTAAGATTGGCGCGGCAACTTTTTGGAGCTGCCGAGGAGAGGCACGCGCCTCTTCCTTATCGTGGACACATCAGACCAAGTCGCTGGTCTCGGGCTTCATCAGACCTCAGCGGAACTCAATGACCGAACTTTGCTTGTGTTTACCAGCGATGTGCCAGCTTACATTTTCTGCCTGTTACCTCCTCTTGGTAGCACCGAGTCCGTGCTAGCTGGTGTGTCACTATTGTGCTATCGTTTCCAGTTGTTGGTGTCTCTTTTATATTGGATAGTGCATCACCTTGTTGATTTATTACTTTCTCATCGGTAGTATTACCTTCAACTTAGGTGCAACGTAGCATGAATTTTTTTACCAAACCTTTTGTCTGAGCAACTTATATGACGTATATATTTTAGGCTAAAGCTGCTCATTAACGTATTACTTCTCCTTTGATAGTTATTTGCATAAAAACTTAGTGGTGGTACTTCTCAATGCCAGCGCGAAGTCTATGGGTTTCGAGTGTAGTTTTACATCAATTGAATACTTTGGACATGTTCCGAAATGGCTTGTTGGGACTATCTGTCTTTATGAAGCCTTAAGCTCTATGATAATGATTCTCCAAACATTAAACCTGAATATATCGAGAATATTTTCCGACCCTTAGCTATAAAGCTCCGCAAATAACATGTTTTCGTTTGTCTTCCTAGGATATAGAGACGTTTGACCTGGAAGATTTCAAGTATAACTTCGTAAACATGACCGCCTTCAGACTGGTGGACTCGGACCACTACAGCGTCAGACAAGTTCTCAAGGACATGGAATCATTCCAGCCCATTGGACAGCACATCCTCAACAGAACTAGAGTAATAAAGGTATACTGATGCTGATAGCCGAGAACTATTATACCACAAATTTTCCAGAACCGGGATTTCAATATTTTCCTATTCTGAATGTTTTACGTTTGTTTACAATTAGTGTTTTGTGTGGCTCCTGTAACATAAAATACGCATGGCCTTTCGAGCTCAATGTTTATCCTTTTAACGCCCACGAGAACTATGCTGTTCCGTTTCAAACAGCACCACACTACGGAAACTGACTATTAATTCTTGCGTTAAAGAGTTATACTACCGATGTCACGTGAGCGTATGTACACTGTATCTAAACCTATCATTGCAGTGGTAATCAAGTTCTTAGGACTCGGTCGACATCAGTGTCGGTCTATGCCAAGACCACGTACTCGCCCTAAACCTCAGTCATATGCCTTGGGTTTGTCTCGTTGAATCGGATGTTAGGCGTTAACCGTGAATCAGTTACCCATGAGACTACCGGAACTTCATTCATGCTCCGTGACTTAGAGAGTTTCCAGCCGTCTGATCAAAGAGTCAACATACGTCTTAAAGAAAAAAAATGTAGTAAATGATTATAAAATTCCGCTTGTTCGCATGCAAAAACCTGTCCCAAGAGTAGAGCATCACAAAAACGACTGCACAGGCAGAGCCGGCGCTGATGTACGACAGCGTGCACGTCTTCGCGTTAGGTCTGCAGGCCCTGGAGCGGTCGGCCACCCTCATCCTTGCCAACCTCTCGTGTCACAACGAGCATCCCTGGGGCGACGGCTCCTCCCTCTTCAACTACATCAACTCTGTAAGTTATATACTGTAACGGCGCAAAGTAAGCACAAGTGATAATGTGACTTAACTTTTATTATCCAATAAAGATGTGACTTGAAGCTGCTGAATATCCATGCAACGTCAAAGCATTACCAATGGTGTATTCGACTGACGGGTGAAGTTAATTCTTGGAGGCCTAACTTGTCTGAAACTTGTTACACGGGCCTTAGATTCGCCCTCTGAATACTTTTGCCGGTGGCAGAAGCAACCCGATTACGTTGAGCCCCTAGGGGCTGAAAAGTTTATTTACCGAGCAAGATTGAGGTTTAGGAATTCTCAAGGGCATTCAATTGAGGGTCAACGTCTGAAACTCAAATTAGAAGTTAAAGGTAACTCACCTGTCTTATGGCCTGTTCACACGCCAGTCAAAAGAACAAGTTTCCTCAGCCAATCGCCCGAACGTTTCGTTCAACCCTCGTAAACACAGCTGTGAGTTTACCAAAAAGGGGTGAAAATGTTGGCCGTCAGTTCAGTTTGATCAGCAAGTTACGTTAGTCTGTTTTTGACATCTCTTCAAACTTCGAGGGAATTATAAGTCAAAATTCTTAGCTATTGCGTGCTACTTAAATGAGTAGATGGCGAGACTCATTCTTTTGACTAGCGTATGTAAAGGCGATTAGGTTCCGGGCAAGTCAATCTTCGAAGAGTTCATTTTGCCCGCCATTCGAATCCGCTTTCACAGCAACTGACTGAATAGCCTTCCAATGCCCTACATGGCTAGTAGCAACTTGCCAAGGATCAGGCAGCATAGCTAGCAACTTGCTTCGATTGGTAGTGCCCACTGAAAAAGCTTGTATTTATGTATTCCGAATTACAGGTTCATTCGTCGAAATAGTGGCTCAGTGGTCAGGAGTGCTGCCTCGCTCCTTGTCTCGAAGTTGCAAGTTCTGTTCCTAAGCTAAGGAGGCTAGTTTTTGTGCTCGGCACTGCAGCGTCAGCGTTTTTGTTCACAAAAGTCTACAAGGGAGGGGGCGGGGTGTAGGCTACTGACTTTACCGTCTGGGATCGCAGTTGTCATATGACCCTCCCGTTTATTGCGCCATAGTTCAGACAGTCTATGGTCGACTGTAGCCGTGCAGTCCTTTGGGCCCTAATGGAATTGATTTGCAGCACGAACCAGTGCATGTGGGTTTACTAGTTAAGTGTACGCTCAAGCAACTTTTTCGTTTATTTCAGGTGGAAGTCAGAGGAGTAACTGGACCCATTCAGTTCAAGGAAGGAAGAAGAATGAACTTCAAGCTGGATTTGTTGAAACTGAAGCAGCATTCTTTGGTTAAAGTAGGTACTGATTTTTATGAAATTTTAAGGTATGCATTGCTCATGTTAGTCAAAGCACTGTTCTGGCCTATTCCGCTGTAGTGAAGAAAAATAACATAAAATTATTGATCAGCAGATCTTTGAAGTGTATGTAAGATAATTTATATAGGGAGTGGATTTGAAAAGGAAATTCTCTGTAATTTGTAATGTCAGTGACTCAGAGGGGACTGAAGCCTTGGCTTGGTTTCCTCTTAGAATGGGGCTTCTTGGTGTACTCCTTAGCCAGTAGCTGGTCTAATTTCGATATCTTAGCATTTGATACTTTGTTTTAGTTATACCAGCATGATAAAAATTGAGCACCGTCATTCACGTTATATTGTTAAAGCTTTCGTTGCATATAATTTGTCAACAGAAAAGTACTTGTGCTTGCAGGTCGGTGAATGGTCGACGAATGTTGGTGTGAACATCACCGACAGAGCTGCCTTCTACGACTCGGGCACTATGAATGTGACACTTCTAATCACTACCATACTGGTATGTTTTTGTGAATTTTTATACAGTAAATGCACTTCGTTATCTCAATTGACGATTGGTACAAATACTTTCAAAAGCTTGGCTTTATGAAGAAAAAGAATTTTTTGCTATGGGAATTACCCAATTGCCGAACTAACTCTATTTCCGAACAAACAGTTATATTTGATACTTGAAAGTAATAATCCCATCAAAGAATAACTGTTTGTTCAAAAATAGCGTTAGTTCGGCAATTGGGTAATTCCCCTAACTTGTTATTGATTTGGAGAATTTGTGACCAACTCCTTCCTGTAGATGCCCAAGATTGACTTATATGTTTCTTGTTATCACTTCAAATTTCTAAATTTCCGCTGATGAAACTCGTTTACAATCCCGTAAGACACAAAAGTTATATACCCGAAGACAGCCTTTAGGTTTAAGTAAAAGTATTTTTGCACATCCTACCTTAAGCGAAGAGTATGAGCAGCAGTATTTGTTCTCACTAGCGACAAAGTCAGTTCAGTTTTCGAGAGATAACTTTCGTATTGATTCCTGTCTGTTTTCGAGATACTGCCATACACTCGTAGGTTATTCCTACAAGCCCTGCTGGCCTGATAAGCAACGGTGTGCACGATGCTTTATATTAATTATATTGTTGATAACGTTATTAATAATATGAATATCCTATACGTTATTGTACGAAAGACTAATGGTACACTAGTAGTAGTAACGACTTTGATACTCTGACTCTGTGTTTTTGGTAGAAATATAATTACATCTTTATGACACAGGGAAGACAGCACGACAGTAGTTGTAGCAAAGTACACGATATATAAGAGACTAATTAACTCTGATAGTTTTATCGCTTTTTTGTTCTTTAGTGGAACGGCCAATAGCGCGACAAGCTCAAGCGCGATATCTAATGAAACAAACTCAAAACCTCTCGCGAAGAGAAGTAACGGCAACAAACACGGCAACTAACGTAACGGTCAAGGGAACTCATGCTAAAGAAAAGGATGAAAGCAAACACGACAACTAGTGTAAAAAGTTCGGGACTAGGTGTTTCCATGCAACTCATAAAAAAAGAAAAAAGACGCTACTGGTATAAGGAACTCGGGACTGGGTGTGTTCATGCTGAGGAAAAGAAAGAAAACGTTCCCAGACGAGACAAAATCTTGCCCTGAGCCTTAGATCTCCCGCCCAGGAGCAGCCCTTCATTATGATGCGGCCGGGCCGCAACTACACGGGCAACAACCGATTCTTTGGCTTTTGCGTGGATTTACTCAACGAAATCTCGAAGCACGCCGGCTTCGACTACATCATGGAGCTGTCGCCCGAGGGGGTCTACGGGGCCATGAACCCCGCAACTGGGGAGTGGAATGGCATCGTGAAGCAGCTCATATCAGGGGTGATGAGCAATGGATTATGGCCGTCGCTTTGTATAATCGCTTCTTGACTGTAGATGTCGCTCTGTATAATGGCGGTCTTTGGAGCCGCGCCTGCTACCATACACTGTAATTATTCGCTTCTTTGTAGTACCCAATCGCTTCTTGACTGTTCAAAGTTAGTTCGTCTGTCTTTGGGGCAGATGCCACTGCGGTATGTTTTTAAGCATTTGTCTCCTGTATTTAATCTCTGTTTGATTCAAAACGTTCCGTAAACGCTAGTCATTGGAACGGTTCCTGCTATACACCGTCTTGCGACAAGATAAGTTTGTCTGCAGGATTCATTCTGTTTTTGAAGAAAGTTTCGTGTTGTTCTGCATAATGGTAGTCCTTCCGGCAGCGCCTGCTACACCCTCATGCGTAGACTGGATACCTGTTTTTAAACAGTCATATCTCAGCAAGCATTTAGCCAGAATTGTAGCTCTAACGTGGCCTACTTCTATGCTCGAAAAAGAGGTGTTCATCTAAGCCAACAACCTACAGTCGCTAGTGTCAGGGCGATTGCAACGGCATTATTTATTCTTCTCGTCGATTTGTCCACAAAACGACTTGTAGTTTGCATTGCATCGCTTAGGTCCATCCTCCTATTACGGTAAGCCTACTTCCAGAGCATTAATGCAGTAAATGGTGTCGTGATTAAGGCCTATGATAGCGTCGTGCGTATCCGTCTAGCCTGCTAAGTAGCTTACTGAAGATTCTAACTGCTGGCGATACTCACTGCTTCTAGAAGATCTTGGCGCGATGCCCTGCCATTGAGGACAGAGTCACAGTCGCATCTTGCGTTTATCAATACTTGGAATAAAAAAAAGCTCTGTACTTGCAAAGATTTTGAAATTTGCATGATAGTCGAGGTCAACATCAGTATCAAAGTCTTAATATTATCATGTTCAGAATGAACAATGATGCTCTTGTCACTGATCTAGTCGCAAAGTTTTTGAAACTTGTGTTTGATAGCATTTGAAGCGTTGAAATAGTGCCTACCCATACTACCTGACGGCAATTTCAGCATCGCCTTATGACGTCATCAACCTCTAATGAAATTGCTTTTGCCACGTAGAATTTAAAAGTTACTTGCATAACCTCCGACGTTTTCAAATGACCAACCGTAAAATCGACATTAGCATAGCAAATTAAACTGCTTTTCAATAAATGACATAATAAAATTTACGTGAATAACTAATGAGGTTTCTCAAGCCATGAATAAACTGCTCGTGGTAAGAGCTGTGATATAATTTTTTTCTTTGTCACTCACTGATGAGTACAGAAACTAAAACGTCAATGCCCTCGAAAAGCTAAGCAGGCATTGACGTTTTAGTTTCTGTACTCATCAGTCAGTGACAAAGAAAAAAAATTAAATGACAGCTCTTACCACGAACAGTTTGCTATTTATTTCGACGTTTTATAGTCGCGTGTGCGTTCAGTATGTACGTCGGCTTTTCCATATATGTTACGTCGGCGTTTAATATTCACATCGGCAGTTTGACGCCTGGCTGATGCTATTCTACGCCCTACTATATAGTAAGTTATGATTCGGCCAATACCGTCATGTCAGTTTCAGTACTAGTTTAACACATCAGTGCAAACTTCCAGTGTCTTCAATTAGCACTGAACAGTCGAGATGATCTTATCTGCTAGCGTGTAACTTCTCTCGAACTTCAAGCTAGAGCTTTCGGTTTGCCTCTTTGGATTTGGTTTGAGATAGCAACGACAATCGATTACGTTTCAGTCCGTCTTGAGGGTAATCGGCTTGTGATTTCCGCTTCAAACGAAACCCAAATCGAGAAAATCGAAAGCTCACGATGAAAGTTTTGGACAATTTAAAGCTAAGTGGATTAGATTAGCCCAGTCTTTCAGTCATAATGTTATGTTGCTCTGCCTGTTGAAAGGACACTACTGGGCTCGGGCCGTGTATGGTGCAATATACGTTGAAGCAATAACAACAAGCTCATCTAGTAACTACTTTAGTAGCCACTAGTTGCAGTAAGATATAATAGTGTTCACTACTGGCGCCTATGCTTGCTTGTGTAGCGGGCCCCGTAATCCTTTGCTTACTGAAGCTCAATTCTTACGAAGGCCGTGGCTTTATACCTACCTACAGTGCATAGCCCTCCAAACAGCCTTTACATATCACGTTTAATATTAATGCTTCCGCTAGGAAACACTGTAAATATATTTGATCCATAGAAAACACTATGCTTCGTGACTCAATCCTGTCAAATTAATCCTGCGACTGTTGGTGGTTCTTTCGTTGTATTCGATCTCTAATTAACGTAATAACGTCCAAGAGAAGTAAAGGTAAACTGTGCTTAGTGACGGGGATAAAGCTTCTAATAAAAAGTACACATTCACTAGCATAAATCATAAATGGTAAAAATCAAAATCAATTTTGGTCCATTTAAGGTTATTTTGGTACCATAATATGCAGTGACTGTTGCCTAGCGTTAACTTGCATTTACGAACTTTTCTTTGCTCGTAGACACATTCCTTGCAACATTACGAACAGCTAGGTCACTTCTTGTGTGAGGTCCTCCTGGGGTAGGAGGGCAGGTGTCTACCTTAGATTTATGGTGAAATATTAATATTGTAGTAATAATGATAAAATGCTCATTACCAGAAACTGAAACATATAATTAGAGCTTATATCACAAAAAGTACCAAACAAATACCACTTTACACTATGTATATGAAAAAATTCACTAAAACTCTTGTTTCCTAGACATTTTGCCCACGTTACGGCCCTAATTTTGATCTATAAGTCACAGACCATATTTGGTATCTTAAGTGGGCCGTGAAGTATAATGCAGTCGTCTATAATTTGATCACTGTGCTTGACGTAAATATTTTCTACTCGTATAACGGAACTTAATGTAGTACCCCATGATAGTAAACACATGGCTCCCAGATTTGTCGAAAGTTTTGACTGGCCTTTTGAGATGCTTCGAGAGTATTCAAAGAGAACGCTCTACCTTTGCTAATTTATGTTTGATATCTCACAATGCTTTCAGTAGGAAAAGGGTTGATATGTACTACAGTAGACTAGTGTTGCTATATTACCATTATTATTACCGTTATTAGTAACTATTATACATACAGTATTGCTATTTTACCACATACGTTAGGTTACCTTGTATATTAGACTAGTATTGCTAAATGGTGCATGTTTCTCTCTATCAGCAAGACCCGTATGTAATGTTGACCGGTGATGGCAACACTACCGGCAATGCTCGCTATAAAGGCTTCTGTATAGACATGCTAGAGAGCATATCCGAGATGGCTGGCTTCCAGTATGTCATCCGACCAAACCCCGAGCGGGTGTATGGCATCAAAAATGCCAAGACTGGCGAGTGGAATGGCATAGTGAAGGAGCTAATGGAGCATGTGAGTATGTTGATAATGGCATAGTGAAGGAGCTAATGGAGCATGTGAGTATATTGATAATGGCATAGTGAAGGAGCTCCTGGAGTATGTGGGTATATCGATAATGGCATATTGATGGAATTAATGGAGCATTTGATTGTATTAATAATTGCATAGTGAAAGAGTTAATGGAGCGTGTGAATACGAGTATGTTAATAATTACAAAGTGGCAGAGTTTAATGGAGCGTGTGGCATAGTGATACTGGCGGATTTGTAGCTTTACTGTTCATATTAAGCTCCATTTTTCGTAACGATAGCCTTATCCGAAACTGAATCGACAGGTTCTTAAATTTGGCGGTGGTGGGTTCAGGCTTAGCAAAGAAATCACCAGATGCTTCCGAGGAGATTCATAATGTTCTTTGTAACTTGGTACCATTCCCATTTTACTTAGAAGTAACGTCATGCATCTTATTTAAAAAATGAATGTCCGTGTGTCTGTAGCAACCTACATACTATGTATGTAAACTGTGAACTTAAAAAGTATTACTTAGTTTAAAGGAGAAATGAAGGCGTATCTATGTGTCTTATATAGATATGTACGTGCTGTTCATTTTCAAACGTGCGTATTAGTTTTTTTTTAAACCATTGGTTATTTTCATACCTTTCACCCATGTTTTCTATCAAACCTAACTTGCAATGAACATAGAACAGCCTGCTTTAGAATGATATCAGATCTATAATATTGCATCACATTTTCAAACAAAGGGCGACGCAGTGAAATAGTAATGCATGATATACCTCAGCGCATGAAGAGAATAAACCCAGCTAAAAAAAATCCATTTTGACAAACTTACAGTACGAACCCATATAAGCTCGTAAACATTTCAAGTTATAATCTCTGATGCTTAGATGTCCCATTTCTGTCACGTTTTTCAAACTGTTTTCGTTGTACACATCACCCCGTCCTTGCCATTGTTGTGGTGCACTGCTCTTATTATCCTTTTGTGTTCCCCTAGAAAGCAGACCTCGCCATCGGCTCGATGACCATCAACTACGCACGAGAAAGTGTCATCGATTTCACGAAACCTTTCATGAACGTAGGCATCGGTATACTCTTCAAGGTAGGGAAGAAGTTTTATTTATCTACTAATTTACAGAATCTCTGTATTAGCCTCTGGCTCGGTATGTGTTTCTTGCAATGTAAGAAACCAGTCTTTTTCATTAATATAAATTGCCGGAAAGTCATCAGCAACGGTTCTCTCTTCTCAAGGAACGAAACAGATTTCGAATTATTTGTTTGATAATTTCGTTCTCCATAACTGTATACGCGGAACTGTTGTGCATAGTTCATACAGACTAGGCGATATACGGAAATATACCCGTATTATCACATTATCGATGCCTCTCACTCATTATTCGTCATCGTTATCTCGGCTTATAAGTCTGGTCACCGCCTTTCCGTATTCAACTTCCCGTTCTTTCCTCAGCCCTTCAGATGGGAAGCCTTTGCAGCCCCCAACTTGTGACACAATTCCGTCAAAAAGTTGCTTTACCACCAAAGGAAATTTGTAAAAGTTTCAAATGCGGGCTATTTTGGCTCGTTTCTTGCATCGCCGATCTCCGCTGGTGTATGGCAGCCTAAGTATGGCCTTTTAGCGTTTACTGCTCCATGGAGATGCGCGCAAACGGTGTTATTTAGCGGTCCTTTGTTATAGGCCCGTCAACAGTTACTACTCCTATCTAATATTTGGTTATGCCTTCTGAAACTGTAGGCTGAGCGTTAAGCTTTGAGAGCCTGGGCATCGTCTCCGAAATGGATTACGGTTTTGTTAAGAACCGTAGTATTTCACTGTATTCAGTGTCACATAAGAACCTATTTATCTATTTTATTTTCTGTGTTTCAAACGTTGGTCATTCGCAACCTATTTGTTACGTAGACATCAAAGGTTGCTGTTGCTATTTAAGTATTTTGTTACGCTTTCATCAGCCGCCAAGTTGTATTCTTATGCAAATATTGTGTTCGGAAAACCTCAGCGCTATCTGGAAAATGTGTGGGCAACCCACTGTGGCGAAGCGGTACTGAATTCGGAGGCGTTGTGTGTCCGGACTCTGCTCCCCGCTTGCGATGTCTGTTCGGGCTGTTGTGTTTGTTGTCACGTTACGTTGTAGCTGCTGTGTTGCGGGCTATAAGTTGCCGCGAGGCCTCTAAGCCTGCTGCAGATGATAGTCTTTTGTGCTGTGTTTTCACTTCACTGCGTTTGAATACTTCGTTGTGCCCTGTCAAACTTTCCTGTGAGTCTGCGAAAGTTTCAATAAAATATCAGCCGTCGTATCCGCTGGCTTAGCAAGTGCCGCTAGTACAGTTTCTTTGTATTTTTAAATTTTGAGCGAATGATGTCTAAGAAAGCAATGTGTTTCTTTGTTGGTTAGGTACACAGACACAGCAACGTTTTCGAACGCGGTGAAGTGAAAACACAGAATAAAAGTATTGTCTGCAGAGGGCGTAATATTTGCATATATAGGTAGCTGTAAACGTCGTGAGGTATAATGGACACGATACAACGTTTCTGTTTCAAAGAAAAAAATAATAACAGTAATTGTTACCTTTAGTTGTAGGAAATAAAGTGACTGTTAAATAGAAATATTCTCAGAAATAGAATCAGTGCTGAATATAGCTTACAATAAGAAATACTGCAATTACAGCGTCATAAACATATACAGTCCGTACAGTATAACAGAAGTTGCTGGTAAGCTAAAACTTTGGTGGCGAGCTCCTCTATTTGGGATTTCTGATTCCATTGTGAGGGACGCACTGCCCCGCAGATTGCTGTTTGTACAGTAAACCAAATGGCAAATTTTTCCCGGCGCGCTACGAACTGCAGCCCGACAAAACTGCCGTGTTTAGATAGCCAGAGTTCTGCCGGAATGCTGTACTTAGTCTGTCAACAGTGGCAGAGAATTGCAGGGCAGCGGTGCGACGGGTTCTACGGGGCCTCTGAATGGTTCGAAAATCGCTTAAACTTTTTAAACAGAGCGCAAAATTTGCTGTGGTGCAATACGAATCGACCATGTTAGACGAGAGGACTCCCAAGCCATTCTGCCGTGACACGGGGCTGTCAGTATTAGCAGAATTAGCATAGAGTCAGGTAACGCTATCAGCACAAAATGATTAGCAGGCAATTTCGAAGATTAGTTCAGAATACTTTCAGACAACGTTAATGAAGCCAGAACGCTGTTAGACAATTTAACAGAGCAAGAACACCGCCAAACAATATTAGTAATGTATGTAGAACACTTATCAAACAATGTTAACAGTGCCAAAACACTGTCAGTAATATAAACTCTGCCAAACATATGCCGTGCATTGCCAGCAGTGTCAGAGCTGCATGCTAGATATTCTGTCAGTGCCAGGAGTGCCAGACAATTGCTATCGATGGCAGAGGTCTCCAGTAGAGGTCCCCACAGGACCCGAGGATCGGTTGGCCACGGTCGGCTGCACCTCGCAACGATATTGGATTACATGCACCGGCCCAATCAACGCTTGCTAACCGTTTGTGTCGAAGCGATCGTTGCCTTCATCGTCGATGTACTGCACCTCTTGGCCGCAGTGCATACAGTGAAGATGGAGAGTCACATCGAGAGCCTCCATGGACCAGTGACGTCACTAGACTCCTCGTAATTAGAGTACAGTGATAATGGTAAATTAAAGTGAAACTTCTACTGGAACAAAAAAACGTTGATCCGTTGTGAAAAAACACACTGAAGTTGATACGTGAAGCTGGATATTAATATCCAGGTGAAAGTAAAGTCACTACACTCGTGGAAACAGGTCGCCTAAGATCATAGATCAAACCTGGAGTTTTCGTTAGGACTCTAAAGTTATTACAATTGCGAATGTAGTACATGATGCCCACTTTTATTTCGATAGACAATATAAATTGAGAAGTTTTACATCAAAAGCAACTTAAATTTCGCTCTTGTTTCCAGGTCCCCACTCGTGAGCAGACGAGACTTTTCTCGTTCATGAACCCGCTGGCCATCGAGATTTGGCTGTACGTGCTGGCCGCCTACGTCCTCGTGTCCATAACAATGTTCATAGTCGCACGATTCTCTCCTTACGAATGGCACAACCCACATCCCTGCACTAAAGAGAATGACATTGTGGAGAATCAGTTCAGCCTTAGCAACTCTTTCTGGTTCACCATTGGCACCCTGATGCAGCAGGGCTCTGATCTTAACCCGAAGGTGAGATTTTGATTGCAAAGCTCTTCTTTAACATAGTCTTGACAATTATATTAGCAGGCAACTTCTTGCTTTGAGAGCTTCTCATTAGTTACGGAAATTCGTATATGCACATGATTCAGCATCACCACCTTCATACAATAAAATTTTTATATGCACACGAAGGTTGGGTTATGGAAGAAAAAATCCTTGAGAGGTTTGATTTAAATTTCATCTTTCTATTTATCTACTGGTTTACCACTTACACCCTTATATACAGGAATAATATATATAATAATTGAACTTTTCTCATGGCACCAGGCATGCTCTACACGCATTGTTGGAGGAATCTGGTGGTTCTTTACGCTCATCATCATCTCTTCGTACACCGCCAACCTTGCAGCCTTCCTCACCGTGGAGAGGATGATTACTCCCATCGGTGAGTTCACAGCTACAATTCCCTGCTGTGAAGAATAGCTCTTCCTTTCTATCTTACTTTTGTTGATGTCATTGACATACAGGGACAGAATTGATGTTTCGTTCTGAAACACATAGTGATTCTTGATTAATCATGTTGCTGTGTAACTTGCATAGTTTATAACATCAGTAAGGTGAAGATGAACAAGTACAGATGTTATTCCCCTGCTTTCATACATCGTGTTTCTTGTTTTCTCTCATACACAATCTCAGTGCTTCTTAAGATTAAGTAACTTTCTTCATCTTGCACATGCAATAAATTTTCTCTCCTTGCACGTACACACTCTTTTTCTCTCGTACCTGCCGTCACGTTCATATCGTACATACCATAATTCTCATTCTATTGCACACACCATGCAAAAAGACTTTTCTTTTTCTCGCATTTACAGTCACTGTCATTTTGTTTGCATTAAATAATTCTCCTTAGCACATTCAGTTACTTTCTTTCTCCTGTATGTTCTGTCATTTTCCTGCGCCTACACTCAAACTTATTCGCGCTTCATTGAAATCAGTCGCACATTTAAAAAAATTCTCTTCCTTTCGGCGGCTCGGCTGCACTGCCGTGGAGCGCCGCACTGCCCCGACTCCGGTGCCAATATCTGATGATCTCCAGTGATAGGAATTGGCTCTCAGATTATGACCTCCGGGCCTGTGATGCGGGGGCCTCAGCAACTCTAGCGCATTTATCGATATGAGCTCGTCTTGTGTAGTGGATGGGCCAAACGGCCTCATACTCGATGCAACCATCGTTCGTCAATTACTAAATTAGTGATTCGTTTTACTGTATAGGCTTGGTTTTATTGGTTGCGACTGGCAGGCTAGAGCAGCCTTAGTCGGTCACATGCTGTAGTGACCGTGTGCACTGGAGCTGATGCCGTTCAGTGAATACGCTTACTTTTATGGCATGAGAGTTTTGAGTTGGATAAGCCTTCACCGATCCCATTATTTATTCTATTAATTGTAATTCGTTTGAGATTTAAATTTTTTATATGCGATATATGTAGTTTTTTTGTTAAGCACATACCATGTGGCAATTTTTATCTAAAGCATGACTTGGAAATAACGCTTTTACAACATAGAATGTTGCCAATAAGGAAAAAGGTACATTTTGGTGCTTCTGAGGTTACACGGTAATTTCCCTACGATGCAGAGGACACAGAGGCCCTGGCGAGCCAGACAGAGATAGCGTATGGGTCGCTAGGCAGCGGCACCACGCAGAGCTTCTTCAGGGTACTACTTGTTACTGCTTCTTGGCATGTGGCGTTACGAGCACGGTCGTCAAGGTGCAGCAGCATGCCATTCATCTGCACCTTGCTAGATTTTATTTATTCGATCACGTATTTAAATCATTAATATATCTATTATTACATTTATATGTTTGTCTAAGTGTTTATTGCACGATCTTATTTTGGTGCGCAGCTGGAATGTTACTTGCATTTTTATTCATATATGTGTTAGTTTAATTTTAGTTTTGTCTGCGCCCAAATGATTTAGTGATAACTTTCTTACTCGTTTTGTCGTCGCGCTGTTAGAGCGCGTGTGCTATTTTTATTTGCCTATTTGTTTATAAGCAAAAAGATGATGTTAGGTGATAGGAAGGCAACACAAACAAACAAAGGCGTGTTCAATTCGCCCCCTGGCATCGGGATTATCCAATCGGAATGACTCCACTTGTCCGGCGGCACTGCACTGCTCAGTACATGCTCCGCTGAATTATAGCTCAAGTTAAGAGACTTAGCAAGTTAAGAGACTTAGCAAGTTAAGAGACTTAGCAAGTTAAGAGACTTAGCAAGTTAAGAGACTTAGCAAGTTAAGAGACTTAGCAAGTTAAGAGACTTAGCAAGTTAAGAGACTTAGGGCGCGTTCGGTTGGGTCGTTCAATTTGAGCTCAGCCAAGCCCACTTGACTTGACTCATCCGGGAATGCAGTCAGGAGCTGTAGCTTCGTCACTTTGAATGATGCGCAGGTGCTACAGAAGCAGCCAAATTATGTTGAACCGACTGCAATCTCCATTTTATGAAGGAAGACTAAATTCATGGAGGTCTCACAGGTAACTGTTGAAGAGCTAACGACTGAAACTTGAAGCAAGTCGAAGCCAGGGCACCTGTAACGGGACAAATCGAATACGCCTTCGTTTCTTTGTCCGTCGTATTGCAATAGCGTGCTTCCCTAGTTCAGTTTCTATTTTTTGTTTATGTTGATGGCGTACAGACGGCAAATGCTCGAGTTATTTGGGCCAAAATCGTGAAGGTAGACACTGTTTGCATCGTCAAATATACTGTACATTTGACCCTAAAAACCCCTATGCTATCACTTAATGAAAATTTTATCCCATTCTTTACAACGCTTTGTGTGTGTTTTACAACGCTTTTGACGAAATGAATAGATTCTTGTAATTTCCTTATAGTGGCGGAAATAAGTCGGCCTTGCCCTTATAATAATTTACCATGCATGTTTTTAACAGTTAACAAATATGCTCTCTATTTTAGTAGTTTTTTGCTCCTTCAGAGCACTAATGATTCAAGTCGCGTGTGACCCAATCGTCCGGTTTGAATGTCATTCACAAACACTTCATAACATCAGAAGCTTGAAGAAAATAATACTAGAGTCATTAACCAATGTCTCTTGTACATGCTATACTAGTAAATTGTAAAGGCCATGGAACTAGTTTTTTTTTTCTAAGCGAAACAAAACCCGCTAAGCTGACCAATTAAATACAGGAATGCTTCTTTTCGCTTCGGTCATGACGTCACTCTTGTACATGTCAAGCGGCGGCCTTGATTGGAGACATAAGCCATTTTTAGCGATCACGTGAGCAGCTTAATCGTTCTGATTGGCTCGTAATGACAGCGTTGGCAGTGACGTCACCTTAGTAGCACGGTTACTGATTCGGTAGCAGTTGCATATATACATTTGGGGCCCAAAGTCAGAGTGTGAGTCGAACACTCGCTGGTCCTAGGAGTTGGAGTCGGTGAAAAATTTGATCTATTTTGTTGAGAAAAGGAATCATTACTAGTCGAATATTTTAGAGGTCAAGGAGTCGGAGTCGGACACTGGTTGGTTCCAGAAATTAAAGTTGGAATCGAATTTGATTCATTCGACTCGGTAACTCTGGTAAAAGGCCGGTCTATCAACACCTTCGTCGGCACTGCCGAGTATACCCGTCAGTAATATCTCCATCATCGGTCACTGCCTGTTCCCGCACTTTAGCAGTGAGTTGCAAGAACATTACATCTGTGCCTGCGCTACAGTATTCGTGCAATATTTTTTTGCAACGCAAAGTGGTCAACATTAAATAATTCGAAATTTTTTGTTTACATTAACTGTTCAACCACCACACCAATCACTTGGTCACGAGTCAGGTAATGCAATTTCTTTGCAAATTGAATTTTTGTACGTTTTTGTCACATAAATATGCAACATAATAACCGGACACTGTCACTTTTGCCAGGCGGGCGATAACGTGACCCAAGAACTGTACGCTTGTGCCGCCACCAGTTGTGTGTGTGGGCGGCCCAAAAACTGCACTATATTGCAGTGTCATGTTCCCCAAAAAGTGCCAGCTCTAATTGAGTCGCACTGCTCACAACAGAAACTTCCTGTCACAGATTTTCAAGTCACCCGTTTTCTTTTATGCAGAAACTTTTCCATCCTGTCACACCGTCCGTCATCTTTGAACCGCTCCAAAGTTTTGTGTCTCGAAACTCTTTGGTTTCTCCAACGGTCAGTTCTCATTTTTCGCTTCTATTTGTACGCGTATAGTTTTATTTTGGTTGTTTTTTTTCTGTCGGAACAGAGAAGGCTGAAGACTTGGCCGCCCAGACGGACGTCGCGTACGGTTTGGTCAATTCTGGCTCCACCATGTCCTTCTTTAGGGTAAAGATGGCAGCCTTCTCTGCTTTTAGTTTCAAACTAAGACGCAGGCTGCTTGTAACAAGCGATTATAGATCAGCTTCTCCAGAACATAATAAATAGTAAAGCAGCTGAGATTGCTACTTTCCCAGCTTAAAACAGAGTATTTTTCTGTTTTCAGTGATAGGAAAATGTTGGCGCTGTCACTGAGCGTACTGTTTTGCTATTTTAAATTATGTTCAGAAAACTCAAGTTGTTTGTGCATCGGAATGATTATCCATAGCTTGTAACAAGTGATAACAGCTATGCACCAAGCACTGTTAAAAGCTGAATTATTGATAAAATTTTAGTAAGGTTAGTAGATAGATCCGTTTGCAAATATCGTGTCAATCCTATTTACACATCGTAATCATGAAACATTTTACCATTTTTACAAGAGTAACGTTTATTTTCTTCAATTTATTGTAAAACTAAACTTGTAAAACAAAATAGGTATTAGCGCTGTTACAGTGCTTAATGTTGGAACATTTTATGTTAATTTTATCTCGTTGAACATTTCCTATTACTTTGAAACATGCTAGAGTCCCCGCGGCCAGCCAACACCCGCAGCATAGCATGACATCTAATAGGCACTACGTCACCACCCCCTCTTTGCGCCCTGAGACATTGCACAGCCGGCACGGATGTGCAGCTGGAACCCCACACTGTAGCCCATATACAGCTATGCTTCCGCATTGCCGTAGAGGTCTGTAAACATCGACTGTAGTTACTGTTGAGAGCTCGCAGCGTAGCCACAAAGTACAGCTCAGGAACTCTAGAGCTGATTTTCTAGAAAGTAAAGTTTATCACTTTAGAGTAGATTGCTGGCTGTAGAGGGACCAACAGGCCCATTCCCAGATAACCGCTGTGACTTACGTTCAACTTCTTTCTGATAAAAAAAAAGCTACCCGCAGTAGCAGCAGACTAAAGCGTCTGACTTTGACTCTCGGGCCACAAGCTCGAACCTCGCTCCCACCTAGGCAAAATCTTGGCGGCGATTGATGTCATCAGTCAGCATCCGGTCTGCGTATGGCTATGGGCTTACCGATCATTCCTGGCAATTAGGAGGGTTGGGGGTCGCAGATTGTCGCATAGAATGTTCCGCCACTGGCGCCATAGCTCTAAACAGTCTGTAGTCGACTGCAGCCGTATACTCCTCTGGGTCCTATTGGCCTATATCTCCAGCTCAAACCAGTGCATGCGGGTTTCCCAGGTGGGGTGAAGTCAAGTTGACTTTACCTTTACTAGATATATGTATATACACAATGTCATTCAGGCCAGCAAAAATGTTACATTATACAATGGTGGGATTAAACGGCCAGTTAGGACCCAATCATAGGGTCAAAGGCTGCAGATCTTGACCTTCACTTTGGTGGCTGGGCCGCTTGTGCCTGCCTCTGGCGGCATAAAGTTTAGCCCTCATGATGTAAGACCGTAGCTGAGGGTTATGCCGGGGCTCCATTTCGGAGTAAAAATGTACATGATTTTCTCTGAGGGTCACATATTCAGTTATACGCTCAACTGGTTGCTAGGATAGGTAGCTTGCGTGCCGTTTCTATACAGATTTAAAATTAGTAGCATAGATACGGTAGCGTTAATGAGGTCCGAGCTCGCATCCTTGAATCAGGTTGTCTGGGTCAATGCATAGTGTAGCCTCGGCATGTTACTTTTGTTACGCGATCTTTGCCATCAACATTTTGGGTACAGTACTGAGCTGAAAAGTTTTTATCTTAGGACCCTTGCCGTATTCACTTCACCGTCAGACCCATTTTTAAATAGTATAGGGGCAAAGCGTTATGGCACCAATAGAGTGGGACAGTGCTTGTACGATCCCATTTTAACAGCGTACTAGAAAACGCGTTATGCAGCTTATGCTAGCTTTTCTTTCATTTTTTTTTATTCTTACATTGAAAGGCATTAAACTTTTCAGTAGCTATAGGTAGATATACCGATGTGTGTATGAAGTTCTAGTGAGCGGTGTTAGTATCTTTTTCTTGCATTTTTTTTATGATAAACTATGAAACTCTCAATAAAAGAAAGTGATTGGATTTGGATAGTGAGTCCAATCCGTAAGTGACTGTGCGAAAACCTAAACTTTATCTGTTCCTGGCGCCTACAAAGGTCAATGTATTGATTTTCCAACTCATACTCATTATTACGTACATACTTAGGACTAGTAAATGACGTACTTTTCTCTACGCTAGTCATGCATGTGCTAGAAGTAGTATCGAATAATTTGTTGCTGCTTTTCATGTTATTTCGAAGAGCGCTGTTGTGGCTGTATAAGTACACGTTGCAGTACTGTATGTTGTAAATTCTTTCTTTCATGTCGTGCTCTCCGGGGAACAGTTCAAATAGTGTTATTACTTTAAAAAGGCAGATTAATTCACGAGAGAAAGGATTAAATGCACCCATGCATTTCAGATTCAATATATAGATACCGTATGTTAATGGAGAGTTTTACAGCAGTCACTGTCTCCGATACTCCTGCAAAGATTACCAATGAATACCGTGTATATCTCTCTTTTTAGATCATTGAACTGAATGGGCATATTCAAAGTTAACTCAGTCTTCACTGCATTATAACTTGTTTCATATGTTTATAGGCTAATACTATTACAACTGCTGGTAATGATTTCTAGAGTTAACTATTTAGCAATTTCATTTTCTGCTCCCACTGCCTTGGAATTGTAAATGCACTAAAACAAATAAATAGAATAAAATTGTTTACCCTGCTCAGTAAAATTAGCCTTAAACTTGTAACTATACGACTGGTATTCGAAGCTTACGTATTCCCAGATGCGCATCGCCGATATTAGCAAGAGTTCAGTTTAGCTTGCAGAGAACTTCAAATTTTATCTCTACCATTAGATGTGAGTTTCGTCCAGAACTTTTAAATGAATTAATTATATGTGTGCCTCCCACTTACGACTCGGAAGCTAAACTATGTATTTATATTACATATTGAGGTAGGATATAGGAATTATTCTAATGAAAGGTATGTATTTCTGGTTTTACCACGTAGGAGCTTAAGATATAAATGTGTACATGATACTATAGTCTGCATATATATGCAAATTATATAAATATAGTAATGAAATATACAGTAGTTTACTCATCAACATGTGGTCGCTATCCAGACCTCTAAACAAGAATTATATGTACCAGAATATGTAAGTTCATTTTTTCCGCTAACGCACTAACCCGATTATATATATCTACCCAACAGCTGTAAAGTATTTGTAAGTTATTCGTACTAAATTGAAACGATTTTGAAAAAAAACTATCTTAATGATTGGTTAAGCACTATTTTAACATGTTATGTATCTGTGATCACCACCCAGGACTCCAAAATTGAAATATACCAGAAAATGTGGCGGTTCATGGAGAACAAGAAGCCCTCGGTGTTTGTACGAAGTTACGATGAGGGCGTGGCCAGAGTCTTGGATGGCAACTACGCCTTCCTGATGGAGTCTTCTCTGCTGGACTACTATGTGCAGAGGAACTGCAACCTTACGCAGATTGGTGGCCTGCTGGACTCTAAGAGCTACGGTATTGCCACACCTATGGGTGAGTTGTGTAGTGGCTTAATTTGACTAGCTCGGATATAATGTAATTGGTCTTGACCTATATACCTGGACCCGTTTTGGACTACCTGAGGTTGTGGTGTCTCAAGCTGAAAGTCCTTTACGACTCGTACGGGACCAGCGGACCAGCGACTTGGCAACCATATATTGATAGGGATCCATTGTTACCTAACCTGACCAGTGGTAGCATAAGTAATTCTGAACTAACTTCATGATTTTAACTCGGATTAAATTTAGGTAGGTATGGCGTATTCGATTGGGCGCTAAAATTAGGCCTTCAAGGCTTGACTAGTTCGAAATTCCACGCAGGTGCACTGGCTTACAGCCTTCGACCTGTTGAATTGTGCTTCGGACATCGACTCCTAATGGGTTACTCTGGAGAAACTCCATCATGCTCTGGTAAATGAAGCTTTCAGCCGGCTCCATGTTATAGCGTTGCTTCTAACACTTGCAACACGATTCAAAGTGGAAAAGCTAAAACATTTGTGTGAAGTTTTTACTACCAGGTACTTGATATTTGCATCCTTGAATCAAGACTACAGTTATCAAGTACATGCATTTAAAAGTTTTCGACTTAAATTAGGAAACTTTTAAAAAAGCTGGGCCTATATAGAGGACAGTAGGACTACGTGTCTTCGTGAACTCCCTAAATTACTGCTTGTGTTTTCGTGTCAGTAAGTTTCACGCTATCAGTCATCTATGCTCGAAATGTTTCGAAGCCTCTGAACGTTGCAACCCACCCTATCATATTTACCAGATTCCTCGGCATCTGCTCCCAGGACCAGGGCGTCCTGCATTGTCAGGTCCATCGTCTCTTTTATAGCAGGAATTTCATCTTCTACAGGCCGTACAAAATGCATCTCGCTTGCTCTGTTAGTAGAGTAAAGATAAAAAGCTCAGGGTTTTAGACAGTCGAGCTGATCCTATGCACAACCTTTGAGCTTTACGACAGCGCGACTGTCAGTCGGACGCCAAACACGACTTGGCTCTTAGAGACGCACAAAGGCACCCGATGTTCGAAATGATGCTGCTTATGACAGATGATGTTTGGTGTCTGACACCTCCCCTTAGAGTTGGAGCTGTCAAAAATGGCTTTTTAATGACAACGGCTGTTGGGCATTAAACCTTCATTTTACAGTGAAGCCAATCCAGATTTACACGCGTAATTGATTTTTTAAGTACAGTTTGATATTTTTCAAAATTTTGTCAGTTCACTCGATTTTTTTCTGTCGGATTAAATCTAACAGGGTCCTATCACCACGTTGAAATTGCCATTAGCGATACATTGACACAGTAAAAAGGTTTTTAATTATATTGTAGACCAGTAAACACATTGCTGCATGCTAAATGAACTTGAAGTTAGGAGCATTCCAGGAAACGGCTTACTTTTTTGGGTAAATTCTTCCTCACAGTCTCGAATATTTCATTTTTGATTCGCTCTACAGTTCCGTGCTGATAAGACAGCCTGTCATCTACACAAATCTACCACCTCATCACCCCAATCTTCAGCATTCTACTCCGCACACCCGCACAAACGCGCCGGAGAAGCACCCTGAGAGATTCGTATTTGGGCCTGCATTTGTTATTGTTAGCGAGGGAGCCAAGACTGATCTGTATCATGGCTACAGTAGGTGCTATGGCGCAACTTTGCTTTATCAAAGGAAGAAGACGCAATCAATCTCAGTGATATTAGACACAGAGAGAGAGTGCTGGCACCAAACGAGCTTTCTTATAGTGCCTTAGAAATGTATAGTGTCCAAATGCTTTTATGTAATTTTTCTTGATAATGCTCAGCCCGCGACCAAAAATTCGTATATTTTTCAACTGAAGATGTTATGCTGCGTCTCTTCAGTCTAAACGGAGTAAACGCTAGTTTTAGGGGTGCTCGTCTAGAGATTAAGCATCTCCAACGTTGTATCGTAGATACGAACTCGGCTGGAAACTGGATACACCAAAAAATTGTAATTTGTCAAACTAGGTATGGTTTTCTTCCATGTCCTCGTGCAGAATTTTGCTTGCTGCCCATCGGTATAATAAGGATGCTTAACCGCTGTGAAAATATTTCATTCTTGTTTTCAACGTCTGACAAATGGGCATAAAAAAGACTTATTAGTATATACATTGTGCATCGGTAATGCAGTTGTGGTGTAATTATTTGACTAATTTTATTGATGATGTTAACTTGAGAATTGCGCACTTCATATACGTCTCCTGAAAAATTATCACGTGAAGTTTAGTAGACATAAGAATATTGCAGTGCTCACTGTCTTATCTTGTCATACCTAGTAGTGTTTTAATTACAGCCGCGGAGTGACCCTAAGGATGTATAGTTTTCAGTGTGTCTGTGCGTGTGTATGTCTTTCCAGACTTTGTGGCTCACGTGTTACGTTGAGTTCGGTTTATAAACATCTATTGCAGTGAACTTCATTCCCTGCTCGGACTTTGTCGGTCTTACGCTGGGAGGACCCGACTTTTTGACAACGTCAGTGGGGTGAGTAATATGTCTGTGTTCTCACCCCACCATGGCTGTTCTGACATAGTGTTCATTGGAATGATCGTTCACTGGTGCATGTCATGTATTTCCTAGGGTCACCATGGAGAGACAAGATTTCCCTAGCCATCCTAGAGCTGCAGGAGAAAGGTGTCATACAGATGCTCTACAACCGCTGGTGGAAAGACACCGGCGACACCTGCATACGGGAGGAGAAGAACAGCGAGAGCAAAGCGTCAGCCCTGGGAGTGGACAATATAGGTGAGTGCGTCTGTATGCTCTGTCTACGCTATGCAAGCGCACGCGCAACTTACGAACGAATGATCAGCTCGCGCGTCCTTCAATCAACCGTATCTATGCTACCGACTGTATATCAGGACGACGTACAGGCTGGACGTCGGATCGTCAAGTTTAGAGTGCGGTTGGCTAGTGTTGCCCCGGCATTAGGTGGTAGGTATCGGTAAGTAGTTGACTCTGCCCTCGAAGTAAGAAGCATTGGTGTGGCACCGGCGAGTATGGAGGAACTCTTCCCTCAGTACGGAATCTCTAATGCTGAGGCATCGAGGAGCAAGCGAGTTCATTCCTTTAATTTGAATCGATTGGTTTTGTAGACCCAAAGCATGAACTGTGTGGTGAGCTCCAATGCTCTTCATTATGACTGCACCGGAAGGCTTCAAAATGCTCCTGCAATTTTTTATTCATATTTCACGTGAAAGTTTGTGTAGAGTGAACGTAAGTGTGCGATTGTCGTTGATACTCTATATCTGAAATGCTACGTCTGCGCTACGCTGTGCATTTATTAATAATGTGTCCAAGATATGCATTACTTTATTTCTAAGCACAGTTTTCTTAATGCATCTATTAAATACTTTATTTTGGAAGACTCACCCTACACATCCACGCCCCACCTCTCAGCTAGTCGCTTAGTCTCATTCGTATTCAACAATCAGCCACATTTGCATCCATAGTTGCTTTAGCTCTCCGTCGATGACGGCAGAACTCATGTAGACGATAAAACTTCGGCTGCCACTTGGTGCTCTTTGCGCCGCGTCTGGAAGTCAGGAGCGGCCGCCTTAGCGTTTGTAGAAATGGACTGCTCTCTATGCATCTGATATTCATATGTAAATTTGTTTTACCATTGCTGAGCCCATCATTACCTTTAATTATTCAAAAACTGGGGGCACTCGAGGATTTTATCAAAACAAAAACGAAGAATGAAGTGGATATTCGAAATGGGATGTCATTTAGCAACGTGCCGCTGCTGTACTACTTGGCCAATACGGAACAAAACAACGTAAGTTTCTTTGTTTGCTTTCCTTTTTTGTTATTTTGGCTTTGTGGCTCAATGGCGGTGATATTTTTTTAGTTCTCTTGGTTCCCGTGTCGGATAGTAATAATGATACGCGGGGGATAATATGATATAAATTAAATCGTTCAAATCGGTAAAAGATCATTACGCTGCAGTTTTAACGTTGCAGAGGCGCACATCTTCGCTGCCTGCTAATGGTTGCAACATGTTAGCACTCCGCAAAATAAAAGTATAGCTGGTATAGCGGTGACCAAATCCTCGAAGCAAAAAAGCGTTTCATCGCTTTTTGGTGCAGCATGGTCGGTGTCCGAAGGGTCTCCTCTTCGTTTCCTTACGATTACTACGTCCCATTTCTTGCTTGCAAGTCAGTGACATCAATTGACATTCGATGCAGGCGCCGGCAGAGATGATCATCACTGCCCTGGCACAGGCTTAGCATCACATTATCGGCGTGGCCGCCAAATGAGATTATAATCCACAATTAGGCAAATTGCGACTCAGAGTCTGGTGACGCTGCCGCCGCACCGCCCCCATCTGCATCTGAATGACAATCGGGCTGCTCTCCTCTCCTGCACAGTATTGTTTAAAATAGAGAACATTCGTGTTCCCTCCTTACGTAGGAGTGTTAATCGTACTGCTCTCCTGCTGTCTACGTGTTATATTTTATTGTTTAAAATCGAGAATATGCAGGCCCCGTCTTCTCCTAGGAATGTTAACCGTACCGCTCTCCTGCTGTTTGCATATGTAGATAGTATTGTTTAAAATGACCAAGATTCATGTTCAGGCCTGACGTGTTTATGTTGATCGCACTGTTCTCCTGCAGTCCTCGTGTTATTGTTTGAAATGGAAAGTATTGAGACCCCGTCTCTACCTATGAATGTTAATCGTTCTACCTGCTCTACTGCGCTCTATATAGTATTGTTTAAAATAGAGGACAGCTAGGTGCCGTGTTTTGCTGGAAAACATTTTAGACACCTGCTAAAGGCGCGCGTGCACGTACTCAAAAGTTGTATTGTCACGCAGATCTGTATCCGATTGCGTTGCAGCGTACAAGGCTTTGGCTTTAACAATTCCTTCGCAGTCATAAGGTGTCTTCGATTCGCACACTACGATCAAGATAAACTAATATCATTAGTCATTAGCGTTAACTGGTCCTGAGCGTTAGCTTCGCCAGTTTAGATCGAGTTCGAACGCTATTCGTAAACTAGTTTTGCGTGCTTTTTTCAACAGCACGCAATCTGCGATTTATCCCTTATACGATCAACAGTGACGAAACCAACGCTTAACAATAAATTCCGATCAAGTTAACACCAATGTGATAGGTTAGTTCGAAGCCAGAGAGCGAATGGGAGGTGCCGTAGATGTTGTACTGAACATATGTTTCTCATCGACTGTGAGGTTGACACAAAAACAGATAAACAGTCGGAGAAAGCCACACAGACGCCGCTCTTGAGATGATTCAATTTAGAACGGAATCTCTGTGTAGACATTGAGTATTCTACAGACTCATTGACGCTTGCCTTCAAGACACAACACTAAAATATTGGGGATAAATCGGCGCGTGGAAATTTTGTAGATGATGCCGTTACAAGTAAAAAGTTATAAAACGATCTTGCAGAAACTGCAAACTAAATCAAGGCAAGGAACGCATGGTGTTTTCTCAATACACGCGGATATAATAATAATAATAAAATATAAATGTTTTTTCTTTGTGATTTTGATGTAACTTGAGCAGCATTTAACAATTGACGTATAGCCGCTGGATCGAAAATTTCAGTGAACGATGTTTCTACCGTAACTAGGATACGCAGCTTAGCCACTTCCGTCCACTACTTTCCGCGAGGCGTTAATTCATCTCCGAGTGCTGCAAGGTGCCAGTCAACTGAAGCATACCAGCGAAAAGAATAAAAGAAAACATGCCGAACCAACTTGCGAAAAAGACTCTCGATACCGGTGCGAGTGTCAGTTCGGCTGACGAGGAGAGCGAACTCTACAAGAAACAACGCAACTACAACAAATTTTTAAAGAAGTTGGAAGCTACCCGCAACGAAAGGAAGCGGCAGGAAGATGAGTGTGAAAATCTAAAGTGCGTCCTCGAAAAGGAGTGCAAGAGGAAGCTGAAGCTTAAGGAAAAGTTGAACGCTCTGCGCTTGCAGATAGCTCAGGTTCAAGAATAAGAGAAAACTCTTCGCTCGTCTACCAAAAAGGAACTAAAAATCGTAAAAGATTCTTTAGCGTAAGCTACTTCCCAAAACAAAAAACTTACCGATGAACTGGCCCAAGCGAAAGCATAAATGGAACAGCTGCAAGCTGAACTCCGACTGGAAAGATCAAATGGAAAAGTTTTGGAGACAAAAGTAGAATGTTTGGAAATGCAGGGCAAGAAGACAAAGGATGAGCTGGACACCAACGAAGAAATGCTAGCCGCAGCTGAAGAGGAGCTGGCGCAACTCCTCACCAAAGTATAGAAATAAGAAGAGGATTTAGGAATCATAGATCAGGAGCTTACGACTGCGTTAAGCAGTGCAGCAAGTCTTGAGCAAGTGGCGAAAGATTGTGAAAGTCAATTGGCGTCCGTGAGGAAACAAACAAACGAAACTACTTGTCACAAACGTACACAGCTGGAAGAACTTCAGAACCTGAAAGTCCACTACAGAACCATCGTGCAAGAGCTCGATGAAGCGAAATCATTGCTAGCTAAAAGAAGAAAGGAGGTAAAGATGTTGAAAGGAAAGGTTGCCGAAAGAGAGGAGGCTCTGCGACGGCTGCAGTTGAATAAAGACAAATGTTACGTATGTTATAAACCGTCCTGCTGATCTGCGCAACAGCTCTGGGTCTGCTCCACTAGTTGCCGTCCGTGTATGTCCTGATTTTTCATTTCTTATTTTTCTGAAAAATTGAGTAAAATGGCTGCCTGGCTGTTAACTTATACATCACTTGACTGGATAACTGAGTATAGTAATTGCCTGTTGGCTGGATTTATTGGTAACTCTACTGAAAAACTGAGTAAAATAGCTGCATTAATGCTGATTTATTTACCATCTTACCAAAAATATGAATAAAGTATCTGATTGATTGCTAATTTATTGCTCATCTTACTGACTGCTGTTTCATTACTGAAAAACTGAGTAAAATATCTATTTCATTGTGGTTTTTTATCACCATACAGAAAAAACCTTAAATCAACTATTTGAATGGACTGAGGTTTAGTGCAAACAGCTCTGGTTCTGCTAGGTTCAATACTCGGCTCGGCCAACAAAGCACACATTTTGCCAGCATTGGAATCGAGGAACCTCTTCGTTGTTACTATCCATAGGATACTTTTCGTGTGTAGATGCATGATACGAGGCTTGAACCCTGGAGCACACAGAGATGGATAGACATTTTACTCGATTTGTAAACCTGTAACTGTAAAGTTTTTGAAGGGAATAGGTCTTTATTATTTGAATGAAATCCTGACTTGGCAGCAATAGATTGGAATTTTCGAGCATTTTTGCAAGGTTGTTGTAGAATGTGTATATCATGTGAAATTAGAGGGCTTATGACGTATCTTCATCGCTGTTTCACGCCCTGACGCTAATAAGCTGCTTTTCTATTAACTATTTTTCCTCCGGATGCGAGAGTGGTAATTTGAACTTGTCATCTACACGAGACGTTTGCGAAATCATTGCTGTACGTGCTCTCAAATTAAGTGCGTAATCACTCCTTAATTAACATTTACTCCGTTTCGAAGATTTTTTTTATTGTCTTATCAGGCTCTAGATGGCAGCAAAATACTACATGTATATGCTAGTGTAATCTTATTTCAAATGCCCGTAGATTCCCGTGCTCTCATGTTTACGCGTGTGGATGATGTAAATTGCCTTTAATAAGAATAGTTCATGTACAGTATAAACATGTATTAAATCTTTGTGGATTTTGATGGTGTGTTATCTCTAGATATCGTAGTGCATCAAGGAAAGGACTGTTAATTGTTTACTGTTAGTTGCTGCCTTCCAACATTTCTTCAATTCTCTGCTGAATTCATTGAGCTTCATGGTTATGTTACCATTGGACACCGACATTGCTGTTTTTAGAATTGATGAATTGTATTGCATAAGTAGAATCTAACCTTTACGAGTATTTTTTCCTTTTATTTTCTTTTTGAACAACAGTTGTCAAGCGTTCAATTCAATGAAATACGCTATCATGAGAGAATAATGAACTTTTATAAAAAGAAAGTTGTGTTATACGGTGCTATGCTTTAATACATATCGTCGTATATTCGGGACTTCAGAGAAAAAAATTGAATGAACTATGACGCTTACAGAGACCTGGCACTAATGCAGAATTATGGCAGAAGACGTTTTATGCACCTATTGCCGTACTCGCCCGGCTTCGGTGAAGGATTTTGCAAATGAAGACGAATCCCGTCGCTTATAGAGAACATCTTAATGCAAATGGATGTCCAAAGCAGGAATTTATTCATCGTCTGGATATCCTTCGATGGCTACAGAAATATTCTAAGCCTCTCTAAAGAATTTCATTGTGCTTGCTCGAGTGTATTTGAGAAAGTTTTATATAGAGGAAGTTCCTAGACCAGAAATGCAGAATTAGGATCATAAAAAAGTTATAAGGATCTACGGTGAGCTTGACGCGGGTGAGGTCTCTTCGCATTGAAAGATTTACTGGGTAATCTGGATTCATTTTACTCACACGGGAAACCTGTATTTCGGAGTCCCATAAACATATAGTACAACTCTGACTACTTTTCTTAAGTAAATAGTCCCATCTTCACTGACTATGATTACTAGTGCTAGCCAATTTCCGGCTCCGATTCTGACACAGACTCATGGCCCTCTAAAAGTGCCGACTCTTTTACCAGCTGTGACTCCGACTCAACAACCCCGCTGCAAGCGTAAATTGTTTTGGCTGCTTTCTTACTAGCTAAACTTATGTATATACCCATTTGCATGGTCTTTTTGTTCGGTATTCTATCTTGATATTGTCCCAAGCACGTCCAAGTTAAATTTTGATCTTGTTCAGTATATCAAACAAGCAGGCAAGATCAGAGCTCCATGGAAGGCTGTGAGCAATGCTCCGTCAATCCTGTTAATACTAGGCTGTGTTACATCGCTACAAAGGATTTTCCCCTTAAGAATACAATGGGACCAAAGACCCCTCACTGCAAAGTAACTCTACCGTCATTTTTAAAGTAACGATAACTGGTTGTTTCATACACGTTATTACAGTTACCGCTGGGTTGCGGAGTCGGATTTTATGTCATTTGACTTTGTAAACTCGTGTTAAAGCCGCTTGTTGCTATATCATCGAAGGCTCTGTATATATCTACAATGTTCACATATCAGTCACTTCACATTGATCCAAAATCCTGTGTTCCCTGTTCACTGGGCATTACATAAATTTTCAAAACCGTTGATGATATAGACGTGAGTATTTTTTTTTTTTATTATTGAAAGCCTAGCGATCTGCATAGAACAAACTGCTACTTTTCTTCCTAATACACTTTTATTCTCATATGCTGTAGTTTAATATGACTCTTGGGACTGCGGCGAGCTTTACGATATCATTCTCTGTGGTTACTACCTGCTGCAGCGAGGTGATGGTTGTGTTGTTTTGGCGACATTATGGTGAGTGTCCCGAGGACACACCGTCTGTTTTGAGCTGAGGGCTCAGTGCGTGTCAGCGTGTCGCAGTTGGACGTTGTACTGTGCTGCGGGCTCTGAGTTTCCCTGCGTGGTGACTCAAGTTCGGCAAGACTCTGTTGCAGTTTTAGTGAAAGATCTCAAATTTTATCACTGAAATTCATTTTACCGTGATTATAAGAACAAGCTAATCCTACAAAATCAAAATTCTAGTTCGATGTTGATGAAAAAATGAAATTTACAGGATTTATGTGTTTAGTATTTGCATACATTTAATGTAATTTATGGCTCATTTAACTCATACTGTGAGCCTCTGCACGAACTGCAATGAGCGCAACCATGTTGCATGCTCATCAGATGAAATATGCCGGCACTTCTGGGTCTGCCAAGATCTCCATCCCACTCAAATTGCCGAGCCATTGCCATTCTTTATCTTAGCATTCCAAAGTCTACAGAAATGACGTCAGGCTGGAGGGCTGGGAGGCTTTTTGGCCGAGGCGCAGCTTGGATCTCCCTTGTATGCCAGTGGCATCTGCTGCTGTTTGCTTTGGTGTTCATCCAAACTTAATTTGAAGTCCTGATGACTTTGACTTAATCATACTAAAAGTTACCTCCACCGAGGAGGTTATGTTTTTATCTAATTTGTCTGTTTGTATATTTGTCTGTCGACAAGACAACTCGAAAAGTTATGGACGGATCTTTACGAAGTTGATAGGGAGTGTTAGGCATGTCAGGAGTACCAGATGATTAAGTTTTGGTGAAGATGCATTCAACCATTTGTTTGTTTATCTGTTTCTTTTTTCTTTGTACCATAACTCAGAAAGTTATTAATGGATTTTTATGAAATTACATGAGTTTTTAGGTGCATAACGACGAGTAAATGACCAAATTTTTAAGATAATCTGTTTGTTTGTCTCGATGTTTGATTCTATGTTTGTTAGCAAAATGACGCAAGAACTTATGAACGGATTTCTATGAAATTTATACGAATAGTTAGGGATTTATCTCGAAGAGTAAATGATCAAATTTTGGTGATGATCGGGGCTGATCTGTTTGTGTGCTTGACCTATGTTTGTCAGCAACAGAACTCGAAAAGTTATGAACGCGTCGTTAATAAAATAACAGAAGCTGTTATTACTCTCAAAGAGTACAAATAACAATATTTTGGTGCTGACATAAGGAAATCATAGTTTCCGAACCAATTTGACTTTCTCGTTAACGTTGCCTTGCTTAGCGGAGGGATCCGCACTCGGAATGCTCTGGTTGTTGTTATTATTGCTGATAATTCTCAATAACAATTAATGGTACAGACTATATAATATATTGTTTATTTTTAATATAGCATATAATGTTATGTAAGCATTTACGAGTATTTAAATTATTTTCTGAGGGTGTATTAACTACGGCAACAAGTTGAAGTTTACAGCCTGTGCTCTAGGTGCGTGCGAGTTCGTTTGTCGCTTGTATGAGGGCGACCAGTCACTTTATTTCAGGAGCAATTGATGTGATTTATTTTAATCGCAGCTATAAAACAATGCATAACGAGCTGACCGCTGAATAAAATCTTGTGGCCTCTAGGCAGAGCTCCCTCTGTGAGTGAATGCAAGGGGCCTCTGCTATTTGCTGCATGAATAAAATGGAAGTTAATTTTAATTACTAGACGCGTAGGATTGAGAATATGATGCTAAAATAATTGATTAGATTAGATAGCTAGCACTATAGACAGACAAACAAGTCCATTCCCAGAGATCAGCTGGGACTCACGCTCCGGCCCTCTGTGATTCTTGCCCTTATGTCCAAACAAGTAGGTGATAAGACCAACAAAAGTGGCACAATTAAGTTGGAAGACTGTCTGCGTGACAGTGTCATTTTTTATTCCTACAAAACGGATTTCATTTGAACTTTTCAATGTGCCATGCTTCACTTGACAATAATACCTGTCCTCTCACCAGGGGGCGTATTCGTTGTGTTGCTGTGCGGCCTCGCCTTTGCTGTGCTCATCGCCATCCTCGAGTTCTGCTGGAACGCCAAGCGTAACGCGCAGATTGACCGGGTTAGTTTTTATTATTTTGTTTCTCCGTTGTTGCCCTATTCACCAATTTTCTCCATTGTATCGTGCATTTTAAGTTGTGTTGCAAAAGCGGTAGGGCGATAATTCAGGGTACGGTGGACATATTGGTAAAATGCAGAATAAAATCAATTTTTAATTGATTAATGATGAAGAAATACTGCAAACGGCATTCTACAGTAGCTTTGTAGCTCCGGTGTTACGAGTACAATGGCCGGTACACGTACAGGTGGTGAGGCGGTTGAACACAACAAAATTTCTGGTCCCAGTTCGGTAAACTCTGCGTCCGATTACGTGTCTATGCAATGGTGTATATAAGCATCAGAAAGCGCGAAGCTTTCTGACTGTTAGTTCACTCAGCATTTCGTATGATATTCAAAATTTTACGAGTGACAGTTGCCAAGCTAGCGAACTCTACGGCTAACATTTTAGTAAATCTCTTAATTAAAAGACAAGGACTAAGCACAACATTCAGACGCTGCTTAGTATAATGAATGTACTGCAATAGCTTGCCGTGTAAATCTCCGCCTTTACCAACATAAGGCTTACCATAGTATTGTTCTGCATGCCAGGGACGCTTTTCAAAACGAGGTTTTAGCAAATTGATCTTTACATTATTTTGCATAATAAACGGCGGCCTACGTTATCATCTTGGCCCAGTTTTTATCTGATGGACTAGATACCAGTTAACCAGAAATAGTACTACATATAATGTATGAAAATAATCGAGTTAAAATTGCAAAAGAAGGTTATAGAACAGAAGATACATATTCATTCTGAAATGAATCGATCAATTGGCGAGGTGCATATTGTTCGTTTGTTATTTCCTCAAATTTATGAACGTATTATTTCGGCTGGTCATTCTGTGCACCAGGCATTATCGAGATAAGTTGAGATAAACTAATTTGCTTAGCTTTAGCGTGTTCGGGACGCGAGTCATGAGCGTCTGTTTCACTTCTGTGGGTCGAATTTCGTGCATTAATCTCAAACAGAATATCCTTGAGTTTAAGGCCGTGGCAAGGATAATCGGTTTGAGATAAATGCCTGACACTCGATCCAAAGCAATGAAACACACGCTCACGATTGAAGTCTGACTACGTTAGAACAAGCAAGCGCAGTTTATTTGTCTGTGACGACGCTTTGAGTTTAAAATTTTTGTAACCTTTAGAGAGTAACTCTTAAAACAGCTTGGGCGTTGCACGTTTTTTGAAACATAAATACTCCCATAAGGACGTGAGTCGTTGCTTAAATTTCCAACACTGTTCTAGTATGCATCATTTCATTATTAAAATGGATTGGTTGAAGAAAGAAATTATTCAGCAGAATCGATAATAACCATGCCACGTCTCATGAGAGTGGAAACTTTACATCTACAGTATTTTTACCCTACGTGCAATATAATTTACCCATACCGTAGTAGACAATAAGGCTTGAGATACTGTAAGATGTGCTCGATTTGAGTGAGATAGGAGATTCCGATTAGCATTATGCTGTCCTAACCCTCATTCTTGAACGTTCAGTTCACCCCTTTGATAAAATTTCATACGTTAATTGCGAACCCGTTACATTTGAGACTTTCTCATAAAATATAGTACGGTACCTAATGTTTTTACCAATAACTATTGTGCTGTATTTTACGCTTTGAAAGTGTTGTAAGTGAAAAATTCGAATGTTATTTTCGTACTCACAGATACATTTCTAAATGTGCCTACAATGATGTTTTTGCAACAGCAGGACATCTAAAAAAATTTGCCACTTTTAAATCATTAAGTACGCATTATATTTATTCTTTTCTTTTTCAATCGGAAATTGCATGAGACCGATGTTATTTTCCCCCCGATGTTATTTATGCATTAAAATCTGCAATATGGAGCATGCAGGGATACTTGATGACCTATTTCTTGCATTTAGAAAATGAAGTTTAAGTTTTTTATTGCACTGTTTTACCATATACATATATTGCAACCATATAATAATAAATATAAAGTCAACAGATTATAAAATTTGACGTTTCTGGATGAATAAAATCCCATCATCAAAAAAAGAGAAAAATGAAAATCTACAACTATAAATGAAAATTTCCTTTATTTCCTAGTGAGGGAAGCATAGATGTGGTCGGGGGAAGTCTAAAAGGCGAACGAACAGAGCTACGTGGAGGGGCCGGATGTCAGCTCCCGTACAGTCGGCAGATACAGAGTCAAACGAAGTTGACTTTCTCTGAAGTTGTTTCATAAATAACGGTTATCCGCGCCATCTTCTGGACCACTACTGCAAATTGTCCCTAGACAACTGTTCGAACTCAGCATTAGCGAACCCTCCGTCCGAAAATTAGACTTCTTTCACTCGCTTCCGTACTACAACAAAGCCTCTGTTAGTGCAGTAAACACATTGAACACGTTCCTCCCTGAAACTTGCCCTCATATAAACTTCAAATTTTCATACAAGAGCACATTTACTATAGGGTCCTACTTTAAATTTAAAGACACCTCCCACTCCACTTCTGTCAAGTGTTATCTGCAATTTCAAATGCAGAGGATGCAATGCCTCGTACATCGGTAGCACTGGACAACATTTCAAAGCCCGCATTGACCAACAATTAGGTTAATCTGAATCGGATTACCACCTGCAGAACCTTCAAATTCAACTCCCCTCCTATATGCTGAGCAAAACAACCATCCCATCAGTAAGAATGGCTTCTCAATCATTGACCTTTCTACTCCAACCGAGCTCACAACATTAGGGTCCCTCTTCATAAACAGAACAAGACGCACCTTAACATTATGACCTTAGCTGTAACGCTTCACTCTGTCCACGATTAGCCCCACATCTTCCGACTGTACGGGAGCTACCCCCGACCACATCTATGGTCCCCTCACTAGAAAATAAAGGAAATTTTTCATTTATAGGTTGTAGATTTTCATTTTTTTCCTTTTCTGATGATGGGATTTTCATTCATCACGATACGTTAAGTTTTATGATCTGTCGACTTTATATTTATTATAAGATAATAGCCTTCTTTTAATTTCTTTTTATATTGCAACCTTTATATCCGTTTGCATTTTGTTATCTGTGTTGGACTATTTAACATTCCTACTACCAAATCCGTCAAAACACTATAATAAAAGCCAGAACCTAGGTCTTATTAATTTATGAGTCTCGTATCCCTTCTCAGGGATTAAATATAAAAATAATCGTCTCCCATTTCAATAGTATTCGAGCTCAGCTTGCAAGTGCTTGATTTTCACACCTGAAATTTTGAAGTTGAAATAATACAATTTTTTCCGGATCTTGACTCATATAAGATAGTGAATCCTGGCGATGACCACGACACGGCGGTGTTGATTGCTTCAAATTTTCTGACGCCATTTTTGCTCAATACTGCCATAGTACAATACTGGCTACGCGCGTAGACGGTGAGGAGGATTACCGCACATTTTTCGCCGTTATTTTCGAGAACCGGGCCCACAAGTTCGTCATTCCAGCAATTTTCCCTCATTGATTTCTTTTTTATAGTTCAACACTTTTACTGGTATGCTTATGTTACGTTTCATCAAGAGTATGGTTTGTCTATTTTGAATTACGGCTTTGCTTTGTGTATTTGAGTCCCTGCCGCTTGACTTTGTTTATTTCAAGTCTATCGACTTACAATATTAACTACGGTTTTTTTGCCAAGTCCAACATTCCTGGCTTGTTTCGCTGCTGTACATGTTGGAGCACGCGGTCTCAACAGCAAGGCATGTTATTTCTGTAGCAATCTCTGTGCTCGGAGATGGGAGAGGAGTTGTGTTTCGCAGTCCGGTGTCGGGGGTCCCGTCGCAGGCCTGCTCTGAGGCGCCGGTGTGAGCAGTGTATGGCTGGGGCGACCTACATGGCTGCTCAGCCACCTCAGCCAGCCAGCCTTGCTGGGGTGAGTGTAATTTATGTCTGCTCAGTCAGCCAGCCGTACTGCGGTGAGTGTAATTTATGACTGCTTAGTCAGCTAGCCGTACTGGGGTGAGGGTAAATTATGACTGCTTAGTCAGCCAGCCGTACTGGGGTAAGGGTAATTTATGACTGCTTAGTCAGCTAGCCGTTCTGGGGTGAGTGTAATTTATGACTGCTTAGTCAGCTAGCCGTACTGGGGTGAGTGTAAGTTATGACTGCTTAGTCAGCCAGCCGTACTGGGGTAAGGGTAATTTATGACTGGTTAGTCAGCCAGCCGTACTGGGGTGAGTATAATTTATTACTGCTCAGCCACTTCAGCTTGTCAGCTTTAATGCCTTGAGTGTATGGTTGATCAGTCAGCCTGCCTCGGCAATCATTATAATGAATACTAGCAAATTATCACGAACAATTAATTCTCTGAATACAGTATATAGCAATGTATAAAGTACGACCTTGTCATGTCTACTCAGTGACGATTTTAGTCCAGTATATGCTATCCATTATGCAGCTACTGCAGACGCAGGGCGCGTTCAATTGCCCCGCGAAATTGAGACCTCCTAGTTTTCTTGTTTAACTTATTCGCACATTCTTCATTTATAAGCGACTGATGCTGGCAGTGTTCCGACAGGAGTCGTGTTCTCTGGATATCGTCCGGAAGGCATCGTTAGGGAGCCAACACACGCACAGCATCTTCGATCCAGACCCAACTGGCCTTCGGTAGAACCTTGTTTGTTTATTTATTTATTGTTTGTAAATGCGTGAGAGGTTTTACATTTTAATATATTGTGTGTGGGAGATAAATAAATTAGTGAATAAATAATTGGTAGAATTTTGATTTTTGTTATTGTAAAATGTGTGAGAGGTTTTGCATTTTAATACATATATTGTGTGGGAGATAGATAAATGAATAAAAAATATGTAAACAGTGTATACGCGATGAACGCCATTTTTTTACTTCCTTGGGTCCATTTCTTAGAGGAATAAACATGAGTGAATTAGAACGAGAAGTGGATATGAAATTCTAGATTTTTGTTAGGCGTTTGAAATGCATTTCACAAATAGTTTTGTAATTACTATGACCTGTGTTCAGTGTAGATAAAATGATGTTAAACATGCTAAGTGATATTTTATAGTGTTAAGTAGCTACCATGATGATATCTATTTTATGAGACTATGGAATAAGATTTTTGAAGTCGTTCTGTTATTTATATAATAATTTGTTTTTAGCCGTTGTGAACAAAAACTAGTTCTTAAGTACATATACTTATCGATCTCACCTTTTTTTAAAAAAATTACAGTAGTTCTGCAAAATTTCCTGTATCTTTAAAATTACTTCGGCATCAATGCTTCGAGCCCTATTAGCGGAAAATAAGTACATAAAAATTACTCTAGGCCTGCTCATTTCATAAGAGACGGGAATAGTGTTCAAAGAATATTAGAAATTTTTCTCATCCCAACAGGTAGCGGGTGCTCGCGCACCACACTCTTTCAGTCCCTGTTCTTAGTACTCTGCGCCCCAACCCGTTACTGTGTCCATTTTAACAGCAAAAAAAAAAGTTCACAGTGCTTTGAGTTCTAATTTATTCTAAAATTAAAATGTTATCGAGATCTTTACTTGTGACAAATGCTTACCCAGCTGACCTGACGGCATATAGTTTACTTACTTACTCTTTTTATAGAAGGACAAGTAGTTCTATTTGCAAGGTCAAAAAAAAAAAAAACAGAATATTTGTACGTTTAGTAGCACGCGCAGGGACCAAAAGACGGTTGTGTGCATGCACCTTTCGGCCTTGTGATTACTGATTACATTCAGTAACTTGACTGACTTGGATTTAATATTGAACTTGACGAAATATTGGTGCATAGTTACCAGGATGTTTATGCAAAAATACTTTTTCAACTGTTTTCCATTTTGTGCGTTTAGCCTGTTTGTATAAATAATGTTTAATGTGTGAATAATGAATAGGAGAGCAGCAACTACGAAACCCCAGCGTGTTACCCACTGAAATACAACTTTTAAATTATTTGTCTTTTCCTTACAAGTCCTAAATGCTAAATAATTTGTCTTTTCCTTACATTTCCTAAATGCTAAATAATTTGTCTTTTCCTAACATTTCCTAAATGCTAAATAATTTGTCTTTTCCTTACATTTCCTAAATGCTAAATAATTTGTCTTTTCCTTACAAGTCCTAAATGCTAATTAGAAGCAAGAGCTGCCCATTTGTTATCTGAACACACTTGCTATTCATGCGGTCGTTAAGAAAGTGATAAAATTTGGTTCTACTGATGTTGGTTCTTCTCCTAGCCCATGCAGAAGAGTTACTGACGAGGACAATTCCATTTAGTGAAGCTCATCTCTTCAGTTTCAACTTGCCCGGAATTCCAGCCGTGATCTTTAGTTGTGCTGCTTTTGATCGAGTTTCAAGCGTTAGTGCCAAACCGGTTACCTTTGGGACGGCCTCAAGCTCAGGATGGTAAAGTGCGTCTCAAGAGTAATAGGTTTGCTACTACCGCCTGTAACTTAATCCAAGGCGCCCAAGCCGAAGTTTTGGTCGTCCCGGCAGCTCACGTGCATTTTAGGCTTATGGGGCGACCAAAATTTCGGTGAGGGTAGCGAAGCGTAGTCGGCCTGTGATGTTCCAAAGATGTTAAAACTAAGTTAGCTTGTTAGTACAATAACCATTTAGTTCATGATCTTGTCTTTCTCTAGCAAACAGCACTATTTGGAGCGTTGCTCAACTGATACACTACGAGAGATAGGACTCGTATGGTCACGCTAGAGGCTGCTTCGGATAACATCGCGTAATCTCTTAAAAGTTTCCACGTGGGTATACCCGTCACCACCGACGGTATCGTTATAGTAACTAACAGCAGATTATGATGCCCGTATCCCTCCGGCTGGTCATGGGACTAGTTTATGTTAGCTGTACCCACGCGCGGTGATCTCATATGGTAACGCTCTCGTGCAGGGGATCCACGTTTCTATCGACATACTACATATCCCTACCTATCACTCTCTTGAAAAGTCATGCTGACATTCCTCGGCTTGCGCGAGTAATGCGGGGACGCCCAGTTCAAAATTCACGCATTTCGAGTGTCAGACATTGTTTTCTATAAATAAGTTCTGGGATAAATGCTTAATATTATGGAGGAGTGCAGAGCCAGACACTCCAACTTAACTCGTAAGAATAGTATCTCTTAAAGTAACGAGAGTTGAGTTTGTGCAGCTTTTCTTCAGATTTGTTGAACACATCATTAAGTGAGCATCAAAACATAATATTGAGCAGATGAAGGGGTTATAAATTCCTTCATGCAGCAAATGGTTAGTAAATTTTTGACAGTAAAGAAGCTGAATAGTCCGTCTTTAACTAGATACTGTAGTTTTCTTTAATAACCGCCAAGTCGAGAATACAGCTCGTGCAAATCGAATTTCGTGTAGGCTGAACTCGCATAAATCGAGTAATCCCTGTAGCTGTATCTTGGGCGATGTAAATAACGTATTGACTCACTTACACTGCACTGCAGCCTGCTGGGGCGAAGCGAAAGCAAGACTGTATAGCCGACAGTGAGGTGTTTTAGTTGCGTGTCTGAGCGTTGCGAGTATTGTCTTTTCGGGTGGCTCATTGCCGGTCAGATGCTTGTCGCGTGTAGTTATGCTATGCTCCAGGCTATGGGTTTCGTAGTTCTTTCTATACATAAAATTTCAAAGACAAGTTCAATTAGACAATTACTCATCTTCAATAATATTTTTGCTTCCGTAAACCATTTGATGAGGTATAGATAAGTTATTATAATAGTGAGTATATTATATGAGCGTAAGCTTATAAAAAATAAAGTCTTGCTAACGCGGAGGTTCTGTAGCAGAAGGGTTAACATTCTTTGCCGAAAATACTTTAAATATCTTAACAGTAAATGCATTAACAACTTTGAACGAAATTGGGTTGATGACCGCTGGCGAAAATGCATAAGCATCCTTGATCGTAAATGCGTTAATAATCTTAACCGAAAGTGCGTTTAACATTATCCAGAAGTGGGTTAACAACCTAAATATTAAGCGTTTACTGGACACTCGCAGTTTCCAGCGCATGGAGCTTGCAGCGTCGCCTCTGAAGCCTCCCACCAGCCGCCCGTCGGCTGTTTGCACAGCGGCCTCCTCTTGTCCCCAATAATTTCGCCCTCTGCACAGCCGCTCGCACAAGCGAAATTATTGCCAGCGCTGTGCTGGTGCGCTGCCAGAGCAGCTCCTGCATCTCTGCCCCCACCTCATTATTGGGTGTTACTCATAGTGTATGAGTCCGCGCGGTCTTCTCCCTAAGGGTGAGTTTACACGTCCTCAACGCGTTCGCTCAGTCACTTGTTCCAATGTGTTACTGAACCTCTGAAAAAGTAGAAAAGGGCACAGTTTTCTGAGCTTTAGTCCACTTCAAAGTTGAAAAAATTACGTACCTAGTGACACTCGCAAAGGAAACGATTTAACGGTTAACATTTTATAAATTCTTGTGGCGTACACAAAGTTGTGTTGACAACTACGGCTACGAAACTTTAGGACGCGTGGATGAGTGAACGTGTTGATATGAATGACGTGGGAACACGGCCATAGCAGAGTTTTGGCCTCTCGTAAGCTGTTTTACAATTTATCGCTTGGAATGGGCTCCCTTAGGCGGTTAAGCGTTGATGAAAGCGCCCTTCTCGTATTTGGTCGCCTGAACTACATCATGAAGAGTTTTACGTTATTGAAAACGATGTTTTAGTTATAAAATTACAAAATTGACACACTATACTGGAAAAGATTGTAGTACTGCTTGAGCATAATCAGCATAAAAATACAAAATTAACAAAAAATAGACAAAATGCAGAAACGTTGGTGGAAGAGGTTATGGTTGTGATCGGAAAGAACTTTCATGTAGGGCAACCTACTGGGGCTTGCAAGGAGAACACTGTTGACAACCATATAGATTACTTTTCACTTTCTGCACAGAAATCCATTCCTCATTCGAAAGCGCCAAGAAAAACAACACTAATTCTCTTAATGGAAAACTTTTCGAAAAGTTACACGGTGACGAGCGGCCGCCCTCGACAGAGGGACGAAAAAACAAGGGGACGGTCCCACAAAGCGCACCCAGGAGGAGCTCCAAGTACTAATTCCCAATAGTGTGTAAATAGAAAAAGATAGTTTTTGGTCAAATATACTGCCTACAATAATGAATTATGCAATGCTTTCTCCTAATTCTTATCTAAACGATCTGTGTCGATTCAGCATTCCCCTATTGAGTTTTTACTTATGGAATTGCTAAATTTTATAAAGTAATGAAAGTACTTATACCATTTGTTATTTGCTGATCAGCAGTCTAATTTTGCTTGAAACGATGTTCCAAAGAGAGAGAGAGAGGATCTTTATTTGGATGATTTTCAACACAGTTTAAATGCTAAGTGCTGGTGCACATGTATGTAGCCACCACAAATATGAAACCAACATCTACGTATATCAAGTATAACAGTTTTACCACTTGCAAAACCTACAAATTCAGTTCCCCTTCTTCATGCAGCAAAAAACAATAATCCAATTAACCGGAAAGACTTTTCTATCATAGACTTTTCCAATCGAATAGAACTTACAACTCTGGAATCACTTTTTATCCATAAAGCAGAACCTAGCCTTAATGTAATGGCCATAGCTGTACCACGCGTCACGATCCATGACTGATGTTTTTCTCCGACTGTGCTTGCTCTATTCTCTCCGCATCCCATATCGTCCGACCCCTTATATAAGGACCCCCCAAGTGTACCACGGTCATTCGCCTTTTAGTTCTCCCCCTGTTAGCATCGACCCAAACCTAGGTTATTTCAAATAAAATTACCATTTTAGCTTCATGCCTGTATATTTTAACCTTCTGATGATGGGAGATTGACAATCTTGCAACGTCAAGTTTTAGTGAAATCCGTTGACACTCGTATTTATTTTATGAAATTAATATTTGAAACAATCTCTTTCCAGTTGAATGAGTCTCTCAAAGAGCGAAGCACATAACATCTCCTTACACGTGTCTTCATTTGCTTTGAAACGATTTTCGTGTCATGAAATAATTGGTTTCAATAGCGAACAGTTGCTGATAATTCTATGTCCGATCAGTAACACATGCAATAACCTTACAGAGTGTCAGCTTTGGCCCACACGTGTCAGCCACAAGTTTTGCGTTTTTACCGCTATCTGTGTATGCACGAAGAGTGAAAATTAGACTTGAGTAACTGTACAATATAATGACGGCATACAGTTCTATACAAAACAACCTACAGGCTTGGTACTCGACTATATAATTACTATAGGTATCAGAATAATTTTTTATTAGCATATCGCACTCCCACGCACGTCACATTTGGGTGTGGCTGCAGTATTTTTTTTTTTTACTCGTTCAAATTGTACGCCTCTAATGGCTGTATTCTATATTAGACGATCTATTACCTTTAGGATCTCTTACTTTTGCAAAGATTAATGTCAAAGTATTTTACCATCCCATTCTAACTCATTCCACCCCCCTAAAGTCTCATCCCATCTTATCGTGTTTCAGCCCATCCCATTCAGTGTTATGACATCACATCTTATCCCTTCCGTCCCATCTCATCACGTCCCATGATCTCAATATGTGTGCAGCATCATAAATCCTAAACCCAAATCAGTAATCATATTCCACTACCTAAAAAAAATGAGATTATTTTGCAAGAAATTGCTCAGCAGTAGTAGTACTAAATTCAGCTACGTGCTCATTTGTACGAATGTATCAGTCATAAAAATCAGTGATATCCTATTTTTCTCTTATCTACATGAACAGTCTGAACAAGAAAGACAGCAATATTCAAATAAGCAAACAATGAAGCATACACGTGAGAGGTTTAATATTCTATAGATACGTACATATATGTCTATCTTTGAAAATTCTGGTTCAATACCAGAACCAATGAAAATCTAACATTGTTAGTTAAAGGCAGAGTTCTAACAGACTACAGACAAGTCTTGTTTTTCGCAGCATGTTAGCATCACAACTGTACTGAGACCGGGCCATACTGTCTAGGATTAAATCGTCCGTTGGCAAGCGTCTATTCAGCAAAGTGCACCGTTCAACTCCATAAAATCGTCGCATTTAAGGCGACACTTCGGCGACCAGCAACCATACAGCGCATTTAACGACTCTTTTTCTTGACTTGATTCGTAACACCAGCGCTGACTCCAAGTTTTCGGCGATTTTATGAGAGAGAAGTCATAAAACTGAAGCAAATATAAAATTCGAAGCTTCAGCAGCAATTTTTGGTGGGCTTATAAAAAAGAAAGAAATTTATCAAAATTTCGTATTCCATTGTCGATGACTGATGTGATAAAATATCGTTTAACTATTGGGTATAAAAGTCACTTGCCATGATAAAATGGTGCATTGACAGTATTGGTTTCATATTTAGCTATATTGTTGTCTTTGTATCAGATCTCTCGTTGGATAATTTCTTTTTGGAATAATAGCACGAGAACTGTCGCAAACTGAAAAGTTCTTCCCGCAAAAACGAAGACGCTGTGCATTGGTTGTGCCTCAAACCATCAGACCAAGTTTATTTTGAAAATAGTTGAAATTTTTGAGATTGCATTTATAGTGGAAAAGAACTTTTCAATAAGCGTGAGAAAATACTGAAGAATAATTTTTACATCAGTCATTGAGGGAAGATTGTCGCAAACAGATAGAACGTTTCTGCTAGTCGATAGTTTCTATCTGAAATAATCGTGGGAGATTGAGAGCATACTGAAGGGTTTACTAAATTCAAACAACGTTGCCGTTTACCAAAGAACAAAACTTGAAGCAAACTCAAGATCAGCCTCTGCACTGAATGCTTCCTTTCGCAGGCATCGGCTCCAGGACTGGAATGTATTTGACTGGAGATGGCAATGGAATTCCAGGGTCTCAAAACGGGGCCGAATTCCAGTGATAGAGGCTTTGTGATGGCAGATGCAGTGGCAGAGAGCACTGCTCTGGAGGGTTATTCTGTACATATATTACTGCCATTGATGTATAGACGCTGAATTAAATGGGGAGGGTTTGGAGAATTGCAGGGCACGGTTGGAAAACAGGCCTCCAAAGAGGGGGCACCTGGGAGTAGTGAATCCGAAGGCACTTTGCGTCTCTCTTCCATGACCTTTCAACATAACTGTGCTTATTATTGCACTGTTAATTTCCCACAAAAATTTTCTTCTGAACGTGCCCTTCTAACTCACATGCACTTGACCTTAGGATGGCTTCTACAATGAATATGAACGTATTATGACAGTTCTGCTTTTTTTAAGATAAGAGACCTCTGTATTGGTTAATGAGTTTTTAACAGAAATAATCTTATTACATCATTAATGCTGGATGCATGAGGTGCGAATAAGGTAAGCTTGCCTTATAATTCTTTATAGTTAAGTGAATATACAGTATATATCCTATGTTTTCATAAAAATTTATTCATTTATGTCTCTTGACAGTAATAAGAATTCCTGTATTTTTCTGACGATGCGTCCGTAACTTATAATTGAGTTATGGTTTGACAAACATTAATCAAACATACCAACCGGACATCAATGAAGTTTAGTCATTTGTGTCTTTCAACATATCTATTTCTGCAAATTTCATGAAGATCCGTTGATAACGTTTTGAATTATGTTACCGAGAAAAAGAACCAGGCAAAGAAACAAGCAAACAAGCGGTTGAGCAGATTTTCACCTGAAGTTAATCATCTGCTTCTCCTAACATGCCTAACATTCCCTGTAATTTTCATAAAGACCCGTCTATAAGTTTTTGAGTTATCTTGGTTACAGACAAGCAAACAAAGAAATAAAAAAAACACATCCTTATTGGCGGATGTAATTACTATACAATAAAATTCACTGAGCTACAGTGGCGGCCTGTAGATTACTGCTGTCAGTACTGAGTGGTAGTTGGTAGTACAGTCAGTCAGTAGCTATTCTTTACTCCAGATGACTCTGTAAAAAGTTATAAATACCTTGTACTAATGAGCGCGCTGCCGTAAGACTTTCCCTGCTGATATACACTTGCCTTGCTCATCGGTTTTAAAACTGAGGTTTCCGACGTAGTAGTTTGAGAGTCCTCTTTAAAGCAAACTTAACAAACTACCATCAGTGCTAATACTAACAACGTTCGTCATTACTTGGGAAAAATGATAAGCTTTTTAGTAAATTTTTCAACTTGACTGCCTGTGTTTTTGGTCTCTCTTCAATCCCTCGGCAGCCTTTGCTTCCCACGGACAATTTGGGTAAAATAAAGTAGAGCCCAAGCTTCTGTGAGCGCCAGACGCTCAGCTCTAAGTGGCTCCAAAATTTACATTTCATTGAATCCTAAACTTTATCCGGACTTCATTTCCGGTCAAAGCTTCAGAACTTACAGCACATTAAAATTCAAAACAGCAGATGGGTGCAATGGTCGGCGTGTACTTTCTTTGTGTGTGTTGAGCGAACAGATGTTGCGTCGGGAGTCTGTATATGTAACATAGACCTAACTGTTGTGTTAGATAGTGAGCCACTGGACAGTGTAACGTACGCCGGCTCCACACTTACAAGCACAACTTGATGCGAGGACGTGCTGCTCGTACGTCGTTCCTGTTACAGTATCTATGTTGTGTATCGTATTGGACAGCTAAAAAAATCGCAAAAATAGCATCGATTTACTAGCCCGAATGGCTCTTTGCCTCTTAAGGAGTTAGAACTTTCTGCTGCTTATAACTTCCAGATCTATAAAACGCTGAGCCACTAGCAATACTGTGTAACTCCCAAGCACGTGACGTACAGACCCTGAGGCAAATATAGCATCAGCCCCACAGAAGGATGTAATTAAGAGGCCAGTTAATATTACGCTGCAGAGAACAGGCAGATTTATTAGCAGCCAGCAGTGCGCAGACTGCTGCAGCCATATCGGGAATGGCCGCGAGATCTGGAGGCAGCAGACGGGAATCAGAGGAAGCGGCCGCTGTCGCCAGACTGTCGTGGGTGGGCATGCGCCCGCTGGCCAGAGCAGTCCGTGGTTCTGGCACCTCGGTATTGCAGACTCGATATTGCAGAGTCAGTATTGCAGACGCTATGTCTTCTGATCTGATGATCAACAGGTTCTTACACACCATAAATCAGTAGAGATATACAATGACATTGACAGAAAAGTCCATATCTAGATACCTGCAGAAGAGCTGTCCTGGATTCTAGCGCAATGGCAAATGATGAAAAATATTAGGCTGAACATTCGTAGTCTAGGCACGGACTGAACCAAGAGCTTATAGAGCCCGATGAATAGGTGAATACAAAATAAAATTAGCCAACGAATACACTAAAATGCTTTAGGTCAATGATTATGAGACTAACAGGTTAACTCAGGGGGCGGAGCCAAGCTGTAGTGCATCATGGGTAATGAGGCGTGTGACGTCATAGAGTTCAAGTACGGTAATATGCAGCTCTTTTATATTGTTTCTCCATCATTTCATTTGGGCCTCCAGAGTGTTCTACATGTCCTACAATCATTACAGTTGCACAAAAATATGCATCAAAGCATCTACAAAGTTTTTATAGCTCTCTGAAGGATAAAATTTTTAAAGAACGTTGCTTAAAAGGCTCGCAAACGAGCAAATGAATTTAACCAGCAAATGCCCGCATGCATCAGAAGCACTTTTAGATCCAAGTTTATCTTCTATAAAATGCAATAAATCAAGTGAGTTTTATCGAAAGTAATATGGCATTCTAAAGATGCATTTATTATACGAGTGAATACCTCAATGTTTTCGATTTATTTTCGCCTTCCACCAATGATCTGCTATTCTCTATAACTTCGAACCGCTGCAACAAAAATTGGCTCAGCACGAGCGATTGAACGCCGAGATAGAAGAACTTTTTAACAATATATGTAAGAAAACAATAAAGGACAAAAAAATTACTTTCCTTCCGGCGAAGTAATATTGAAGCAAAAGTCTATGTAAAATGCGCAGAAGCCATACATTTGTTCGTTAAATTAGAAAAAAAAGACATCAACTGCTATACGCTGCGCGCGTCACAGCAGTAGAACAGTAGGGTGGCGTCCGACTCGCGTTAACTAACTTGCAAAAAAATACCCAACCGTATTACACATACCTAAACTGTCTCACGGAATGATGTTGAAACTGGCACATGTTAAATCCATAATTTTTCCAATAATACTGTAGTTTTTATGATAAGGAGAGGCGGATATGTTAACGACGCGTAAGCGACGGCACGGTTTAGGCTAACATTTTACCGAAACTCTCCAACCGGGTGCGTGCCTCTTACGGAAAAACAACCTAAATAATAATGAAATGTTATTCTTTAGAGAGCTAATAAAGTTTGTAGATGCTTTGATATATATTTTTGTGCAACAATAATGATTGTAGGATATGTAGGACACTCTGGAGGCCCAAATGAAATGATGGAGAAACAATGTAAAAGAGCTGCGAATTACCGTACTTGAACTCTATGACGTCACACGTCTCATTACCCATGATGCACTACAGCATGGCTCCGCCCCCTGGGTTAACCTGTTAGTCTCATAATCCTTGGTTTTAGGTGTTTAACTTAAGCTCAGACCTCAGCCCATTCGTTTTGGCTCCTCTTTCATTACTTTGGTAGTAGGTATCAGCTAAATCATAAATGCTCTGGTTGACTTTGAAAGACATTTATGCTTCTTTAGCATCCAAGCTTTTTTACTCAACAAAGAAAAGTAGAGAATCATTGCACGTTGTGTATCATCTGCACAGATCGCATTGCTCAGTCGACCGGCCTACGCGTATTGCTCAAGAATGTTGTACATTATCACATACACCAGTGGCCCGACCCGTCATTATAAATGACGGCAGAAAATTGGTACTTCGGGAATCCCTCCGTTGTCTTCTATATTTTCTATTCTCCAACAAGTTCTCAAATGAAAATTCAGCGTTCTGCCTGAAAAATTTGATATGTATAATATATCTAGTATATGGCGCCGTCAAGTGACATTTCCGGTATCACTTTAGAACATGTCCGAAAATGGCTACAGGCGAGCTTACTTCGGCTGGAGTTTCCCGATTGCGACCTCGTATCTTAGATACCGTCTACAACGCTCGAATTCCTTCCTATCTTATTCCCATAGAGCGTGACTGGGAGTTTATATTTACATATTTATAAGTTAATAAACACACAAATAAAACACGACAGGCATTATTATATAGTACTGATAAATATGTGCACGAAAATTAATATTCGGAACTTTCACGCCAAAGGAACTTGGTCGTTATAGCCTCTCCTTTGTACGTAGACAAGTGTGTAAAAATGGCAAGCTAGCAGAGTTCTGGGATTCATAACCCGGAATATCCTTAACAAATTTAAGGACATAATTTTTCTTTTATTCAAAGTACTAGTACGCCAACACATACAGTTTGACGCATCACTGCGATACTAGCGCCGCCTTCTGGAACTTGGACTCACTTCTCTCAAACGAAGATGAACGTAGGGGCAACGAATTCATAAAATTAATCAGGTACTGGATGGCTTCAACGACGCTTCTAGAACGGAGCTCTTCTACCGAGACGTTGATGATCTCCTACAGAACTACGAGAAAAATAAAAACTCAAACATCAACACCAATTAGCTACGCTAACTCAGTAGTTTTCGCCGTACTTCTTTGTGATCATTTGGAATAGACGATCCTTGGAAATTGTAGGAGCAGAGACAGTCACCACGTTCAAAAATTGTCTGGACAAATGCTTGGAGCAGCATACTCCACGACTCCGAACTCCTGCTCCAGGGCTTATCAGCTACTATCGCCTAGCTCCCTAGAGGCCGGATTGTTCAGTTTTCTTTTCATACTACATCTATTTTTGCACACCCGCGGATCAGCTGCGGCTACTCAAAGTTGCACAATCACATCCTTGCCTGTGGTTTTCCCTTAGACATCTAAATGTTTTATTTGGCAAAACGATAATAGCTCATAGAGGGCTGGCGTGTGGTCTCGGCTTCTCTTTGAAAATGGGCCTGGACCACCTGATCTGTCCAATGGCAGCTAACTAATTTGATCTATTACCATCACCATTGCTTTAAAATACGATGAATTCTTAACGTACCAGGTTTTGTGATATTACTACAATAGTTCTTGATCCTGTTGTATTTAAAGCGAAACAATAAGCCTTCGTTACGAAGTAACACAGTCTGGTGCAGATTAGATTAAGTCAAGGATGATCTCACGTGATGTCAGTCTTGGTGTTGAGGGGTATACGAGCTCGGTAACTAACATACGTTAGTCGGCTGGATAAACAAAGACAAAAAGTTGCTACTTCTAAGCAGTACTCTGTTTGTAGGAAATTTAAACTAGGACCATCATATTAACGATAAGTTTGAGGCATATCCTCTCGGCAACTTACCCACACATGTAAAGCTGGATGGCGCTGCTGGCCCAACGTTCACATAAGGATGAGAGAGAGATGCATGCAGCAAAATGCAGCTGGTGTATGGCCGATCATTTGTCTGCCATCTTTTGATTTAATGCCCATAGGCGGTGACACAAATGGCGAATATATTGGCGCGGACGCATGCGAGGAGTTGGGACTCTTCTGCATGTCCGTAATGGTGCGGAAGGAAGGATCTCCCAACGTCCGCCTTTTGGAGCTTATGCGGAGACCGTCGTGTCCGCCTGCGATTATCCTCAGCTTCTTTCCGGCAGATTTGTCTGATTTATTGCCGATCCACCGACGTACAGAAGCAGAGGGAAGTTTTGTTTAAATGAAGCTGGTAGGGAACTGCTAACGATAATGAGGACTGTATAATGTATGGACCAAAGCAGTATTGTTAATGGGAGTGTTGGGTTGGTCCATGTCTATTGACAAAATCTAAGGCCATTTGTCTCAGTGTGACTGAAGCTTCAATTTTCAGCTGTACTTTTGTCCGGCACTTTCAATCGAATTTTGCCTCATGATCATTAACCGTTAATGTAGCCTCAAGCGTACTGGGTTGCGGTGAACACCTGAAAATCATCCAAAGTAGCGAAATCAAAGTTCATAACTGATGTTTCGGACGTGCTATAGAGCTAATCGGCTTAGACTCTTCTGATGGAGCTGGGTCACTGTGCCCTTAATCTCCACCCTGAGTGATTTAATTAGCAGAAATTCTTGAGTGGACTACACTATTGTTATATAGGAGGTCGACAACGTACTAGCTGCATCCGGCAGTTTTCTCATGTTACCAAGGGAGTGGTTAGTTCGGTTGGCTGGTAAGTTTAAAACTTTAAAGTTTGACTTGTCAAGGACTTCAAACAAACTCGCTGGCTCACACCCTAGCTAGCTCGAGTTAGCCTACCAATGATTCGGAAGCCCTGCCCTATGTATCTATTTCCCGTAACGGCTGCCAAATACACAATTATGGCCTGATTGCTTTCGTTCTAAAGTCAATTTATGATTTTTGCGCATTCTCGGTGAATGCATAGGTTTCGTTTGTCTATCTCGTTTCAAATATTCTTTACTTACTTTATCCCCAGTCTTGCTCACTGCTGCATCTCTTCTGATGTATTTCTTGTAACGGCTGCCAAATTTGCACAATTATGACTCAATTGCTCTCGTTCAAGTGTCAATTTCTTCCTTTTTGCATTATCTAGGTGCATGTATGGGTTTCCTGTACAAGCGTTATCCCTAGTCTTGCCTATCTCCCCTGTATTGTGGTTCCCAACCTTTTCTCAGCTTGTCACACCTAAAACTTTTAATATGTTATCACAAACCACAAAAAATAATAATAATAACTCATCTGATAACAGACAAAAGATGAAGTTTACACCAAATTTGTGTATAAATTTATTGTATCCAATTTTATTTTATCGAAGGTTTGTACCCCTTGGTAGGTCATCTCGCACCCCTAAGGGGTGCTAGCACCTCCGCTTGGGAACCCCTGCTCTAAACAGAAATGGTCCTTTTGAGCCGGAAAACTAATTGTATCTCTAAACATTTTCAGAGAAAACCGTCACCAATGTTACGGCATCATTGTGAGAAATTCAAATATGTATATTCCTGTATTCCTGTGAATCTGAGGACAGCAAAACTGTCTGAAAGTCAGAAAACTTTACGGATTTGCTTTTACAATGTAGAGTAGTAGAGTCTGTCTCGACCTTAAGCCAAACATACTTTCCTGAAGTTTTTTTTTTTTTTTTTTTGAACTTTGTCCAGCGGGTATGCCGGTATGCCGCGTCTTCGATGTTGACATGTCAGATGGAATTTGAACTGTGGCAGGAACGGTGCCCAAAGTTAAGATATTGTTTAGTACTCGTTCGCCAATCAGGCATTCCGCCTTTCATTTGTGGGCATTGGACGAGCAGAGTTAGACTTCTGATTCGCCAGCAAAACTTAAGAAGTTTTCGAAAATACAGACAAATATACAACCGAACTTTGTAACAAGCTTAGCCTAACCAAACAGTCCTGCTGAACAAAAATACAAATTTCCAAATTATTACCTTATGACACTGCATTACCTTTAGGTCACTGACGACAGACCTACAAACTCTGCTTGAAAGATACAGAAAACCAGCGATACTGTAAGAAAAACTTCACTCGGAAAATATTCTAAGTAATAGAATCAAATCAAATAGCTTTTATTAAGAACACAATAGGTTCACAGATACACCAACAGGTACAAAGTAACTAAATTTTATAATATTGACGAGGCCTCGCCACATAAATAGCTGGTCACGCACAGGGAAAATACATATATACACTTAGCTCTAGACAAAGTGCAGCTCCAAGGTCCTTAAAAATAGTTTCGTGAGTGGCAACATAAGCAATTCGTATATATGACAGCTTTTGTTGAACTGTGGGGAGTTCTCTCAAAAATAAGTCATAACGAAGAGTAAGAAGTATTATTTGTACAAAACTTAATATGAATATAAATAATCTTGCACGAGCCAACGATCAGAGAGAAATGGTTAGGTAGCTAATTTCTTTCTCCGTATGTTTATATCCTGACCGACGATGCACAGACAAAAAGTTATTCTTCTGCCTAGTTGCATTTTAGTTATTAATTATTAGTATGCAAAAAAGTCCGAATGTCCTTTAACAACTTATTACAGACCAGTCCTGTTACATGCAAATCAGATGCAAATAATTTTTTTAATGTCGTTTTTAATTAATGTCACAAGGTACTTCCTTATATTGTTAAGACGCTAAAATACTGGTTTCAAACTCAGAAATGCTATGTGAAATGGGGAGCGGCAATGTCATCAGCGTTCGGCATGACTAATGGCATACGACAAGGAGGCTTACTCTCTCCAATTCTCTTTAACATCT
>LQNS02278183.1:899747-913907 GCA_001587735.2 Parhyale hawaiensis
CTCCAGCTCAGGATAGAAAAATCTGATAACGCCTTACTCAAGGTGATCCGTAACGGGCCTTGTTACAAACTATCTAACATGTATAGCCGATGGCAGCGCATACTATTTCCGAGCAGGGGCCAAACAATGGGCCGCAATGCAGTGTAGTTAATAATGATAGTATTACCTGATCTTAGTATCTAATGCAACTTTAGTATTAAGCTGGCTCCTGTGTACCATTCCATATGTGTACCTAATAAAGCATATTATTATTACTAAACATGTTTTCACGGTTCTGCAACTGCAAACCAGAGAGCTTCAGGTACATCTTGCCGATAAACCTCTCATTTGAACTTCTTCGCATTTTAGTCCTTAACTTTATTCGGTGCAAAATTCAGGTTCAACACCAGTTCTGTATCAACAAACTTCAACCCGTTCTGCAAGAAACTTGATCAAAAATATTATGCATCACTCTGTAAACCTTTCGAGTCAGTAATTCTTCTCAAGTCTCTTATCTAGTTGGGTGCTAAACAAATATTTCTCAATTCTTTGACTTATACTCAGAACGCGTTCAAATCTGCTCTCTATGATATCTCTTGTTTTTTTAAGAGCTCCGCCTCCTTGCATTTTAGTCATTAATTTTACTTGGCGCAATAAAAATTTCCCCATTCTACCCTCGGCCTGGGCATTAATCATGATGTGGTGGAAAAACGATGCTGTGGTAACCGTGTTGACTCCGTGATCCGATGGGAGCTTATTGCAGGATCGTGTTTCTTTAATGCTGCTGTTTACTGAGAGAGAGGCTGGACAGTCGCCAAGGACTGAGGATAAACGACAGAGGCAGTCTGTTTAACCCATCAACAGCACGTTTCTTTCATTATTTCATCATTATACTACTGGTTAAAGTGGGCCTATTTTTTATGAAAGTTGACTGGTGGTTGATAAGCGGGTCTCTCTGTAACTCCTCATAGAACAGCACACTTGTTCATTTATTGCTCACTTGAGTGAAGCTACTTTTGTGTTGATTAACAGAAAATGGTTAGACCATAAACATCTTATGGAAATAAAATGATAGAAGTTACACCATGTAACTGTGGAATGTTCAGAAGCACCAAATACATATTTTATGAATTTAAAGAATTTAAGGCCTGGTGTAACCCGTTTTTTACTGAGCTTTCTCCGGAGTCTTTCCCGAAGATACTTCTCACTAATCTTAATGACTCATCTGTAGGTATTTTCCAGTAAACAATATTACTATCCCTAATGGTATAGGAGATCTCAATGGTGCTTTCAAAGAAAACAACAAACTGTCTTTGGCATTGACAATTTTGTTTATTATTTAATATTTTATGGGTCTGTACTGACATATTGAGTTATTTTAGTCATGTAATAATGAAGACTGCCGGACTACATCTGGTATACTGATTAAAAATGGCTACTGAGAAGCATTGACAGAAGTTGAATTTATAATACATGAAACTTTCAACATTGACTGTGTGCTAAATCAGCAGTACTTGTAGTACTTGTAATACTAGTAGCAGCTGACGTTGCTAGTAAGTAGCATCAGCAAAATTTCTTTCAATTTTTATAGATTAAACAAGCTGAGAAGCCTACGCAATGTAGTTACATATACCTCGAAGTTTAATACTGAAACTAAAACAAATGCTGGGCATTGAAATGAAAGTGAGGGTAGGGGAACCAATCCAATCATTTGTGGAACTGAACTTAATTTGGCCAACATATATTGATCTACATTAAAAAAAGAATTTTTTGGGCTTTAACCGCGTTCGCATATTTCAACCATCCCTTTTTCTCGAAATAATGCCAGTTCCGGACCACTGACTTCAGTCTTCGAACAGAGCATATATTCGAAGAGCTGGCCCTATGTATCACTAGACCTCTGCACGCTATACTGTAAAGCAGTTGCTCGCAAAAAATAAAGTTAATGGAACTTTCAGAAATGCACGGAAGTTTCAAGCTGCATAAAGAACCAAATAATTCTTGACACTCGCTACGCTGCCGGCAGAAGCCGTCGGACTCGGCTGTTCGCCACAGCACGAGGGTCGTTCTGGCAACCATCGAGGGGCCAGCTTCTTTGCTTCGGCAAGAGATGCGTTCTAATTTTTAATATAAGACTATTTAACGATAGAGGGGCATCATTGTTTATATTAGCATTATATTTGGTTTAAGAACACCCCGTAATTCCAATTAAGTAACTCACAAGCACTGATAAATATTGTCATATTTTAAAACATTTTCATACACGCATCTGGCTAATATAGACATTATTTTTGAATTTTGTAAATTAATTCGTAGTTACGTTCTTAGGATTTCAATAGAAACTGATTGATGCATAATCTCTTTTTTTCGTTTCTATATTGATTGTTTCATACTAGGTTTCTAAATATTTCCCTATAGACTGAGTCATCGTTAGCTACAGTTTTCCCAATTTTTATACCGACTGATTCATATTTACGCTTCATCGACATTCCATATGCATCGCAAGTTCTTCACGGTTATATTATTCTAGCATGTTTATACATACTGAAAACACTAACTTTTCATCTCGAGCTGAAGATCATAAGGAATTCCTCAGCAAATAACTACCTACAGTTTCTTTACATGAATTCCACTAGCGTGTTTATACATACTTAGCACATTAACATTTTATCTCCAGCTGAGCACCATAAGGTGTAGCTACTAACTCGGTAGAGTTTATTTCCCGGCAATTCAAGTGAAATTCTTCTCTGAAAGCCAGAGGAAATAGAGCAGGGCAGTCAGGCAAGCCCTGCTTCCGTAGCCGCTGAATTATCCACTCTACAAACTTGATTCTGAAGCTGTCAGAAGATCGTAAACACTTGCGCTGCTCTGCTTCCAGGAGCGCCAGAAATTTCGCCGTCCTATTTTTAGCAAAATTCCAGCATTTAACGAGGGACGTGCGCCCACTGCAGACAGCCATGAAGCCAGGGGCTGGAGTCGACATAGCTTCACTTGCAGGAAAATAGGCGCTTTGCTCATAAGAGGACGAGTTGGATTTGCAGGCTTTGATCAAGATCTGTGAACTAGATTCGCATCAGCATCGGGTACTGGAAACGTGAGCTCGTAGCTGTCGGTTTTGGATCTGTTTTTAGTCCGTAATTGCCAGCAGATTGCGCATGAGGTTTGGACCAACGTCGAGAATGGAAAGGCCACGTCGCGATTCCGGACATGTTAAAGCTAAGTCGACTAGCTTATCTCGATCACTGTGCTAGACTAGAAGACGCCTTTAATCTTCCTAGTGCAGAGTGGCAAAGAAAGAGATAGACAAAGAGAAGAAGGTAAAATGAAAACAAATATCTTGGAGTGATAATTTCATCAAGGTTGCGTAAAAAACTGGATCAAGTAATTTCAGTAATTTTTCAAATATAAACGTTATGAGACCCGCATATGAGGGCTAGTACGTCTTGGAAAACTACAATGGGCTGCATCCTTCGTTGCAAAACGTGGGAAGTCTCAGTTATAAAGAGAAGACCATTTGCCAGCTATGATTTTTTTACTATATTGGCATTACGGCAAAAGCTAAGAATGAGCTGGTGCCTGTACATGGGTTCCTCTCCCAGCATGGGCCTGCTTTCCCGTGTACATATTGTACTAACTATAGAAGCTAAATATTTCGAGTTTGTTCGTCGGGGGGGGGGGGGGAAGGGGAGATTTACCCTTGTGGTTCTTCCCCAACATCTACAGGCAATATCCCTCTCAGGGGCACATGTGATCTCTCACATTTTACAACTTTCTATTTTTATTTGACTTGAATTAACTGCTGTTAGTGCTACTTCCGACCGCTGCCTCCTGCTGACAGACCCCCATTACCCAAGGGAAGAGGGTGATATCCGTCACGTTCGAAATCAATGGATTAACCTAACGAGGTGGTAACTGACAAATTCTAAATGAAAATTATGTACTCCAGTTATGGATTTTTTTCAAGCGTTGATGATTATTAGATTATTATTTCTTAAGAAACAGTAGCTTCATATTTATCAGTTGTGATTCTGTATCACCGTCAACTCTTTAACCAGGCGCTAAAAGGCTCTTTCGTAGGAATAGAACTGTGAAAAGTTTCCAAATGAGTGCCACTGTCGATGATGAGTTAAAAGGTGAGTAAAGTAAAGGAATGTTCGATTGGGCGTTCCTCAGGGATCGGTTATCTCATCACTTTTTTAAAATTTCTTCATTAGTGATTTTCCACAGATTGGCGACATCCCCTCCTCATACGCAGAGGTACTATCCTCCGATACTCATGTTTCTTAGGCAGCGACGAACTTGTCGGATGCATGCAGCGGCAATCGACGCCTGGATTCGGGAGAGAGCTCTGGCCATCTCTCACTCAAAAACGCCCTCCACTCTGTGCACTGCAGAACTTCATAAATTCAAGCTAGACGCAAAAGCCAAGATGAGTGCTACGGACCTCACACTGGAGCGCGATCCAAAAATTTTGGGCTTGGTGTTGGATCCACACCTTAAGTTTGTCACTGATGCGGATTATGTTCGCGACAGATACTGCTTCCGGATCTTCTGTGTACTTGCGGGCGCGAGATGGGGCAACAGAAAGAGCCCCTATTACTGACCTACTGGGCCATCATTAGCAGCGTTATGCTCTACGCGGTTCCTGTCTGGTCTTCCAATAACTAAGAAATCGGTGTTAGCAAGCTACAAGCGGTACAGAATGTAGCTCCATGCATAGTCACAGGCTTCCATCGCAGGGCATCTCTACATCACCTCCATCAAGAGACCTCGACCCTGCCAGTTGGCGACAGTCTGGGATTTTTCGTCCAAATAGTAGGGAGCTACTTCCTCAGCGCCCCGCGGCTACACCATCCTGCTTACGCTACAGTTAGAGCATCAATTCATCCCACTCGAAATTTATGGCCGGCTAAAACCGAACAGTGACCTGAACGTAACTGAGAGAAGGTAGAGCGGAATGATATGCGGAGAAGAGACTCATCTGAGCTCAGAGGAGGGATTTTATAGCCCAAAACCCCGCTGGAAGAAGTGAAGGGAAAACTGAAACGTGCCGCTGTAGCTGCTGCCACTGCAGTGGTCTGAAATCAAATGAACTCAGTGCAGTAAGGTATTGCTCGGGAGGCAGAATCCCTGCTACAAAGAGCGGAGTAATATCCTCTGCAAATTTTGACTTGAGAGTTTGTCGTGTACGACTAGGTCCGGAGCTATGTATTTAGATGGACACATTAACGCATTCGTAAAAAAAGATGACGATACTCGTTCTTTTGACTTGAGTGTGACATTGCCATTATGTATTCATAAATGTTCGACGGTACGGCTGTTTGTTTTGGTATATGTGTTCAAACTAAAGGTTGTGCATTCACTGTGTTATTACACTGCACTTCAGCTAAATGGATGTTTCCGTCAGTGTCAGAGAACTGATGTTGATGAACTCCAACGTTAAACTGAGCTAGGGTTCACAATACTATCAAACGAACGTGTTCTTTCAGGGCAGAGTCCGAATTAATTTGTTGCTGTGTCCCTTTTATGGGTCAAAAAGTGCGCAGACTTCTGCGCATTAATTCACTTCCAGTTGGAAAAATATCAGAAACTATACTCCTGACGCTCTCTACGCCAGCAGACATGATGGCTGACATTTTTTACTCAATCTTGGGTATATGCACAGTTGCATTGCAGGGACACAACGTAGCTTTCAGATCGATGTGAATGAACACGGTCATTTACAAACGTGTAAACTTTTCTTTAAGAAAGAGTAAAATTCACTGTTGCTTTCACACGACCGACACTGCGGCTCACATTTTCAGCACATTCTGACGTAGCAGATAAAGAGCGCTATAGTGATGTCACATGAACACGAGGCCAAAAGAAGCTATGCGTCGTCCATAAACTTCAGAATGCAATGATTATTTGTCCAGAGATAACACTGTAATCACAGCGTATTAGAGACTATCACAGAGATGTTCGTTTGTTAAGTTAGTTCACCCAACATGATATTTACAATGCTTCATCTGTTAAGGGACAGATGCAGCGTGATAAGTGAATCTTAAGAGTTTTTTCTTGTACACCATTTCAGTTTTCTTATGAGAGTTAAATGCTCTATTTTATTCCTAGTTTTAGTCAATAAACCAAATCCCACGAGCTTCGAGACGGCCCAACAATCAATCCTGTAAAACGCACAGCAAGAACAAAAGATTGATTATAAGGCATCTGACAGTCAATTGGTATCGTATCAACGAGTAAAATTCCATTCATAGTAGAGAAACTAGCATTTCTTACTGAACGACAACTAAAGATGCTAGGCAGTCTCAAGCGTAGGCGGTTTGCAATGACCGCCTAAAACTCGACAAAAAGGGTCCGCCAAACCTCAAGATTGAAGCTACACAGGTCATTGCCTTTAGATGAAACTATCTCTTCTACAGAGCCTTAATAGAGCACGTCATATCTTGGTTGATGCTGTGATAAATGAACGCATTTTTAGAACAAGTTTTACATCTTCGTATGCGACACACAATGCAGCTGTGGATTTGCAACAAAACACGTAGTCGTTGGAACGACAATAAATTGTGTGTATATTCGGAGAGTATTTTCTCGTGCTGTAACGGTGGCTGTGTTTCTTAGTCTATATTGATATATGAAATAAAAACTCCTCGTGTTCTTTCTGCTATAAATATTTACAAGGACAATCAAAAGCAGACCGTTGCAAGTCCACTTGACTCTTCGAGTAATTCCAAGCATTTCTGGAGGAAAAATAAATGTATAGAAATAGATGAACGAGACTACATAAAAAAACGAAACTGTAAACGTTGTTCGGTGCGGCTATTCATTTTCATTTTTGTGCTCAAACTTTTGGTTATGATTTCATTGTTATACAATACTAAAGAGTTGCATTCGTCAAAGGATTTTTACTGATGTTGACAAACGGCCTTCGTTCAAGGGAAAGAGGGTTCACATTACTGTCAAACGGACGTGTTTTCTCAGGGCAGTGTCCGAATGTGTTGCTGTCTCCCTTTTCACAGCTGGAAAGTGTTCAGATTTGTGTGTACTTGTTCACTTCCTATTTGAAAAAATATCACAAACAATAATCGTGACTCTTTCTAAGCCAGCAGACTTCAAGGGTAACCTAGTCCAGTCTGGGGGGGGGGTGTCTGTATTACTTGCTCTATTACACTCTACCATGTATTTTCCTATTCCATATGATGAGGACATTAAAAATAAGTTGGGTAGAACTTTCGCACCTGATACATTTTTGAGGAGGGCATAAAATTATCAATTGAGAACCGTTTGTTCTAAAACTTGCTTAGAACATGTATTTTCGAAAAGAAACACATTTGCTCCTACAACTTTTTTTAATTTAGGTCATAGTTTTTGAGATAATCTGATATATATATAATTATATACCTATGTATTTTTAAAAATTTCAGGAGAATAGAACTCAATGAGTTTTCATGTTAGAAAAAAAAAGACAGTTTTGGAAGCCTAGAAACAATCCTAACAAAAATATAGAGCCGTATTTTCCATTTTTGCCCTCATAATATTTTTTTTAGTACAGCTCAGAACCGAATCCTTTTGTTTATTCCCTACATTTTAGTTAGCGATCGCAACGAAATAGAAAATGGAGAATCCAATTCTATAGTTTTGTTAGGAATGTTTCAAGGATTTTAAAACTAATTTCAGTTTCTAGCACGAAAACTCATTGAGATCTATTCGTTAGAAATTTCCAAAAATACATACATTTTATGTATATTTTCCATTATCGTAAAAACTTAGGTCTACATAAAAAATTTAAGAGCAAAACGTATTTCCTTTTCAAAATATGTACATATTCCGAGCAAGGTTTATAGCAATCGGTTCACAATTGTTAATTTCATACTCCCCATGCGTCCCCTCAAAAATGTACTAAGTGCGATAGTTCTACCCAACTTTTTGTAATGTCCTCATCATATAGAATAGGAAAATACATGGTAGAGCTGTAAAAAAGAAATGTACACAGACACCCCCCTAGAGCCTCGACTAAACATTTTACTCAAAATTCCACTGTTGTATTTGCCAAGATACCACTTAGTTTTCGGATGCCGAACTGAAAGAAATTCACAAATCATAGATTGCTTTCGTACCTCCGACACTGCGGCTACAATTTTCAGAACATTCTGACTTAGCGCATGCGGTGGGATATACTATAGGGTTGCCACAGATATTTGGAGCTAAAAATAGCAATGTACAGTCCATAGGCTTCAGAATGTTATCAATTATACTTTGTGTCGTTTGAGCATTTTAATCGCGCGATATTATTAAGCTTCGCGAAGATGTACGTTTGGTAAGTTGACTCACCTAGTACATAAGCTAGTCGGAATGCTTCATCAGTAAGGATAGAGCCATCGGGATAAGCGAATATAATGAGTTCTATCTTCTCCATCACTTCAGCTCCGCAACGATCGTTTGTTCTGCTATACTTTGTGTCAGATTTTAGCAATTTTCTAAAATGGTACATCTTAGAGAAATCTCAAAATCCGTCCTATAAGGCAAGTACAGAAGATTGAGTTAAAGAAGACTCATAGTCCATTGTTAATTTACTGTCCGGCATTCACACCGCTGGATGACAAAACATTGTTTCCCCTAATAAATTTTCTCTACTTAAGACCAAAGAAAACGCATGCAGGGGAAACACTAAGTTATTGCTACAGACAATCTGAGATGGAATTCTTCAACTTTCTTTTTGATATGAGCAAAGTAGACGCCTGATGATTCCTTTCAAATTATTTTACTCGAGCAAATAGTTATTGAATTGGGTAATTAATCATCAAGTTTAAGTACATTAAAAAAGATTGAATTTTTCTAATATAGTGTATTTTTTGATGTAGAATCCAAATCTGAATCCCGTTTTTTGCAGTCAAAACTAGTTTTTTAGTTGTAGGGAAAAAACCTATCCTATTGCTTTCCCTATGGGAGAAAATACTCAAGAATGACTTTGTATTCGAATTCTACATCAACAAATACCCATTATGTATGGAAAATGCCTTTGTTCAATGTATTTAAACTTGATAATTACCTTGAATTGTAGCTCACCCCCTAATAGATGGGTACGGTAATATTCACAAGGCAAATTCAATTCTCTCGTATCGGTTATTAATTTATTATGCCAGATAATCTAGTTCGGTTAGCTGTAGTGTTTACGAACTTCACTGCTAAACATTTGAGCTTCAGAAGTTAACTACCTTTCAGACTTTCTCAAAGGTACGCGGTTTGAAGTAACCGCATGAAACTCTATACACCGTAGTTAAGTATTATTCGTATGTTAGCAATAAGTAAGAAAACCTCAGATGCTGTGCCCTAACCTTGTTGGACACAGCATCCATAGAAGAAGTAAATTGGATTAATTTATTTGTTTCGTGAAATATCACTTATGAGACCGAGAGCAGATCGATCCGACCAACCTGAAGCTAATGAGCTTGTTAATATTCCGTGTTACTCTCCCACTGTCTGACTCATTGGAAGAACTTAGTTTCATCATGGTGAAAAAATTATTCTAGATAAAGTTAATCATGCTTGCCTTTTACACTGTATTGAAGACTAAAACGTTCCTTTGAAACGTTCTTAAAGAAAAGTATTTTTTTTTTTGCTGTACAAGATTATCTCTTGATTATCGCTTCACTACGAGTTTAGTTAAAACTAGAACGCCTCGTGGCGTAAGACCATTACCCGCAGTGGGGCGGTGGGGGCAAATTCAACGCAGTCATTTTTGATGGTCAGCTAATCCGATTTTTTTTTTAATAGGATGGCGCTTTGTCCAACAAGGTTAGGGCAGAGTACCCCCCCCCCTCTCCCTCTTTGAGATCTCTTAGTAATACCATATGAAAAAATAGAACGTCTCGCGACGTAAGACCATCTGCCTCGTTGAAGGCAGATTCTCCCCGGTGGAAGGAAGTTCAACGCCGTGAATTTTTATGGCCAGCTAGGTCTAGTTTTTTGCCATGGGTCACATCTAGGTCAACCCACCAAACTTCCTACAGAAAGTCATTGAGATTGCTCAACTCCTTTGACCACTTATTGAGTGGACAGACAAATATACTTAAATCTTCAACGACAACATTACCACCTCCCTCACTTCGTTCGCGGGTGATAATAAGAGCATTTCGTGGAATATTTGAAATAAGTTTGGCTACCAGTTAGAGGCATTTGAGATATCTTCCATTCTTCTTCCTCGATTGTACGGTTCTAAACATATAAACGATTACTTCTTGAGATTTCAACTTAAGCGTTCAATTCAAACCACTTTCAATCGATTCTGTGAGGCAGGATTGAGATTATGACTTCCATCTAAAGTGTAATCCAATTCCTAGCAATTCGCTAAACTCGATCTGAGCGGGATACCGAACTCTCAAGGTAAGTTCAATGAAAGTTAAGCCTCTTTGAGTATCTCGACGGAAGCGAGCGAAGAGAAAGCAGCCACCGCTCAAGCGCTCTGTGGATCCTTCTCAATGAAATGCATACACTCCAACTAAGTATGAAAATCTTGAAGTTGAAAGCTTCTCCAAGATAAGCTTAAGATGCTATCTCTAACACCATCTACGAGTAACAGCACGTTCGGTTGGGCGCCAAAAATAAGCCTGCGAGGCTGTATTGACTGAAAGTTCAGAAGGAAGTTTTGGCTTACTAGAAACAACGCGATTTCAATGAGCCTGCTGGAAACTACATTTTAGGGAGCAAGATTGAGTTTCTGGAAGCCTCAGGAGTGATGGAAATGCCTGAACTCAATACTACGAGTCGAATCCAGTGCACCCGCCTAAAATTTCGGACGAGTCAAGCCTCGTAGGGTCAATTTCAGCACCCGATCGAGCGCGCCCAAAGTTCAGTAAGGAATTTCCTGTGGATGAAGTTAGTTAAGGTACCTAAACAACTGCGTATGAGACTAGATCATAGTTAGGAACTGTTTACAGATGAACTTAAATATAAAAAGTGCCCAACAAATTTATAGGGGTAAGCTAAAACTTACGTGCGAAGTTACATAAGGTACCGAGAAAATAATGCGAGTAGGACGAAGTCGGAAATTGCTCAAGGATAACTAGAGATTATAGAAGAATCTTCAGCTGCCAGCTGCAGCGAGTACTGCTCGCCAGGAACCCATGAGCAGCATGAAGGCTGGGCTGCACCACACAATTATTTCGGTAGTTCAGTGCTACAAAAAGTGAGCACGTTCCAAGCGAGGTGGCGTTCCGGCCCTGCTAAGTGCTGACTGCTGAGGGATTCCAGTCAGCGCATCGCAGCACTCCGCGTGTGACCGTCTTGAGTGAGGGACGTGTGGGGAGTCCCGGCCGGTTGAGGCAATTGACAGAGTAGCTAACATGTTTGTTAACTTTGTTTTCGGGTCCACAATGTGTACTAGTGGTGGGCATTTGGTATTTTTTTTTTTGGAATTCGAGTACGTTTGACGCGATAAGTTATATTAATAATTGTTATCAATGGGTAGATATAATAGGGACTTTCCGTTACCGATGAAGATATTAACTATAGGAACGGTTTTTATTCACTAATTATCCTTATCAATGGGATGAAGCTGGGGGCTTTTCTGTATCGGATAACAATGTATACCAGTGATGATGCAATAATATGTAGGCACCTCGAAGAGTCGTTTATAGGGTACGCTTTTTCTGATGGTTAACTAATCACTGACATCAAACACGATGAATTGAAATAGTGGTGTATCTATCGCAACCGTGCGCGTCGGTAAATTTTCTCTGTCATGCTTCAATGACTTCCATAGGCAATCAGCGAGTGTGCACAGTTAATGAAAATGACAGCAGACAGTTTGCAGCCCCACTCTAAAATTTCAGACAACCGCTGCTGAACTAGCTGTTATTCAGGATGCCTGGCACTGCTTGCTGGGTCTTCGAATCAATATTCTGAAAAGGGTTTATATCGCTGCGCGAAAACATTGCCAATCTTCTTTTTTTGTAGTGACGTATTATAAAACCTAATACGTTTGTGATTAGTAAATAACTATTATCTATCAAAGGGCTCGACACGTCTGATACATAAGTTACCTGTCAAGGAATATTCTTCAGAGCAGTTCCTCCAATACTTTCTGGTTACGAATTCTCACTGCTTTCAAGAGTTGCTGTCACTGACACTACTGGGAAATGAAAGGTACAGCCACGGGTGCAATTGCTGCCAAGTTTATTACATTGTGTAGTGCAATATGTTCATCTATAGGTTATTGCTATTCCAAGATAAATGAAAGCATTCGGGGTTCACCACATTTTTTTTTGTTCGCGTGAGTAAAGCCGCAAAGAATAAATAGGCCTATAAAAAGTTTACATGGAAGCGTGTTACTTGCGATTTGACTACGATGCGAACCTCCTGTGGCCACAAAAATTGTTCTTTTCTCATTGAAAATATTACTGCTTGAGATTGTACTGAGCATTATGAATATTTTGGTACTAACATAAAAATCGACTATTTCAGAATGTTAAATACAGCTTATCGTAACAAAGGTATGAAAGCACTGAGACGGGATCAGTTGACGGTGTCCAGCCCAGATTGAAGTTAGTTCACTAAAAGAATCCAGACTACGCTTTGCTTCATGTATAAAGTGTTGTCAACAAGCGTAAACATAGCATTTCGTTCTATGTAGACAGGTATAACTCGGTTTCCGTATCTGGCAAGTTAAAACAAAGTGAACCACGACGTCTGATATTTTTTATACAATTACTGCTAATCGGGTGTTTCCACCGTTCGCTTCAATTATGTAACCAACAAACCCTGAACACGTAGATGAGACTCTATATTTTCAGCTTCAATGTGAATACGAGCAAGATGTCCCTGCAAACACTTTCACAACAGCCTATACTCCCTCCCGCCCCCGGTGCTACGATCAATCTTTAGTTTTCAAAAGCAGTTGTTGCTCTGCAGATTGGCGGCAACTCGACGCAGTAGCCAATCTCAGTTTTTGACATTTTTTCATTTATTGATATAAAGTGGCTCATGCCTACAAAAGCTGGAATGCTGCATAGTTGCTTACAGGATATTCATAATTCTGACTAGTGAATATGGACACTGACGGCAGGAGCTATCTTATAGTTTATAAAAACTTTACAAATGTGATCTTCTGATATGAAACTGGCAACATTCCCAGCTTAGTAGTCACAAAAGGACATTACTTTTCTAAAGTAAGTAGTTGTACATTGTACATTGATGAGCTGTAATGACCAGTCAGAAAATTTTTAATGAGAATATCAAACGAAATTCTTGTAAGTTGTTTCATGCACTAAGGAAGACGTTCCTTAGCATACTTTGGTGATATATTTCGTAGTTCGTTGAAAATGCACTTTCCGTGAGACAGCTCGAGTCACCGCAAGTCTGTTATCGTAAGTTCACATGAATTTACTAAGATATGCAGTGTTCAAATATATTGTAATTTTCACTTTAATACTAAAATACTTATTCAGTGTGGCAAACAACTTTTAAAAAAGATTGTTTATGAATTAATTATAAAGCAGAATCAGGCCCAACGGCGGGACGCTCGCCAACCGCTATGTCGGAGCCCCGGCCACCTAAACTGCTGCTGATGTTGTAAAAAGTGCAACGTTACCGGCCGATTCGGCAGCTGTTGGGGCAGTTTTTTGATCCTCTGCGTTGGGGAGACTCCAGGACGATCTCAGTTTATACGAATGTGAGAGAAAGATAACAAAACTATGTAAAGATAAGTGTATTATATACAGTATGGCTAACAAACTGCGGAAAGTGTATCGAACTAGAGCAGTTGAGGTGATAAACTAAGAAAAGTATAAAATAGGCTGCGTTGGCGGAAACAACGAACGACACTGCATAGAAATTGTAACGAGGATGAGAGAACTAACACCCCTGTACAGGTTTCATTGGTTTTACTTTATTCCTCTTGCACTATAAGAAATATTTGATATAAGTTTGTTAATACACACGCAGTTGTTACGGTTTGGTAAAGCATGATAATAATAAAATTTCAGTCAGGCTATAATCTTGGAACCACAGCTTCAAAATAACCAGTTAATTAACAAACGCTCGGAGAGCCTCAAAACAACCTGTTAACTAGAGCACTCTGAGAGCGCATACCTCCGCCAAGTGAGCCAACGGTAGCAAAAATTCAAATTGGCTCTGAAACCATAATTTTCTTTGCATAAACTCCAAAATCTGATCATTTGTGCCTTT
>LQNS02278183.1:930927-943654 GCA_001587735.2 Parhyale hawaiensis
TGACATAATTAACGTTTTAGTTCGACTGATCTTTATCATTGCATGCTTGAGATGATCTTCTGTTACGTTTAATTACTTGTTTAATTAATTTTTTCGGATAACCATTTTCAAGAAGTTAGTCGGTAATCGTTTTCAGTTCTAAAAATAAAATTCGTAATCCAGAAGAAGTATTATTTTACGTTAATTAAATACATGGAACCTGGATGTCCTTTATTTTCATCGATTACATACACAAATATATTTACTTAAATTTTCCACAAAAACATTATCACCTCTCTCACTTCGCTTGTGGGTGTTAAAAATACATGCCTGGGTGTCAATGCTTATTTAATCCTTGGGTATTTACACGCATATAATGATTTTTAAGAATGTTTCAATTTTATTTGTGCTTCATAGAATTCATATGTATTGCCTTCTTCTTTCCAGGCCGCGAGGTGGTCCCGGCTGCCTTCTTCTCGGTAAGTTAAGAACTTACCCCCATTACTTTCCATATTAAGATGAATAAATAATTAACTTCCTTGTAATATCCTCACCTACTATACGTTTGTCTCTTATACTGTAAGGTATACTGGTACACATTGCTGTCAAAAAATGATGCAGGGAGCAAAGTATGCATACATATGCACAGGCATCTCTTCAGTATTCAACCTTATGGTTATGATTCTAAATATAAGGCAGATGCACTGTATCCCTCAGAGCTGTAGCTTTGTCTTTCTATCAAGTTAATAACGATGGAGGGCTAGAGATGGTCTGCGCGTCCTTTCCTGCCAGTAGTAGAACGCTGGTAAATATTTATATAAATGCCCATTGGTCATCGTTTTTACTTTAATTAAGCTCAGTTCTTCTGCCCAATTCAATGTGTCTTCTACCACTTGTGCGGTGTGCATCATATCGCATTGTGTTAGCTGGTACATACATACTATTTAGGTTACGCTATACTAAGTTCTGCTAGTGAAAAATAAGTATCGTATGAGTAAGTAAAGCAGTCTGAATGAAAGTACATACCTTCGCTAAGCCAGGCAATGTTAACGAAAAATTTAAATTGGTGCTGAAAGTAGGATTTACTTTTTAATACTACCAGCTATGTTCTGACAAACATTCTGACCGACATAAGTCACACACACAGACGGATGAAAACCTATCACCACCAAAATTGTCGATTTATGTCTTGTAACATCTCCTTACAATTCCTAGAAATTTCATGACGATTTATTAATAACTTTTTTGAGTTATATTGCTGACAAACATGAAAATAAACACAGAGTAAAAAAGACAGCAGATCAATGCAAAGATTTACTGATTTGATCCTTGTTACAACCCCAACAACTGCTGCAAATTTCATGAGGATGAGACCATAATTTTCTTTTTGAGTTATACTACTGAGAAAGAAGTGGCAAGCATACACACACACACACACACACGGTTAGCGGATCTGCACCAAAAGTTAATTGTTTGTTCCTCCTAATATACCAAACAATCCCTGTAAATTTCGCAACGATCTATCCATAACTTTTTGGGTCATCTCGGTGACGGACAAATAAACGCATAAACTTGACCAAAACATAACCTCCTTGACGTAGGTCAATATAGATTATAGGTCAGTCATATAGAATAAATCTATAATGTTATTCAGCTTGTGATTCCACTCATGTATGCAGTAGATCCACCCGTGTCTTTGGAAGTTGTCGTTTTAACATAAAAGGATAAAAAACACGGTAGCATTGATAGGATCTCGGTACTGAACAACGGGTGTGAACAAGAACCTGCTACTGCTCATACATACGCTGTGTGACTTCGGAACATTATACCTTCACACTTCGTAGCGTGTTACGGGTCCGGATATCAATGCCTATATGACACCTCTACTGTACAGGAGCTCTTCGCGTCTCGACTAGTGCGTTTAGTCAGGCACTAATTCGAACAACAGTAGCATTAAATTAATTCTATACGTGCAAAACTTGTACATCATCCCAATCGTAAAGTCTGCTAATACATATTGTCTATTGCTCTCTAATATGCATCGGTGATTTAACTGTAAATTTTAATTAGGATTGCACATTCTTTGGTGTGATTAAGAACTACACTATCACAGATCCACTTACAGCCGAGTTTCCGTTACCTGAAAACAGTCATGAAGTCACACTTCATCTTCCGTTGGTTCTGCTTCCGATGACATGTCATGTGCGATTCTCGTTTGTTCTTCTGCAGAGAATTTCGAACGAGGTTATCGCTATTATCGCGTCACCATACATCACAATCTAGGCTCTGCACAACAGTTCGTCTCCATTAAAACGGAAACTGTGCCTGTGCGCATTATTTTTTTTTTCTTCTGCTGGAGCAGTCGTCGTCATAATGACTCATTATGACTGTTACTTCAACGACCTCGCTCACGTACAGAGTTCTACATCGCACACAACTGTAGACGTAACTGTGGGTTGTAGACATATCAACACCGTGCGGAGTACCTCTTAGCTAAATAATAGCACTAGAGCCCTCTGAGAGAGCATACTTCCCCCAGGCAAGGCAGCGTTAACAAAAACTTCATATTGGTTCTGAAACTATGATTTCCTTTGTATTAGCACCAAAATCTAATGATTTGTACCTCTCAGCAGAAATAATAGTTTCAATAGTTTTCTTGAATATCCGTTCCAACTTTTCGAGTTATGTTGCTAACAAACATTCTGACAAACATTATTCAAACACACAAACAGACCAACTGATCATAAGCAAAATTTAATCATTATGTCATCTAACATTTTTAAAAATACATGTAAATTTAATAAAAATCCGTTCATAACTTTTTGTGTTATTTTGCAAACAACCATGAAATCAGATACAGATATAAACAAACGGATCATCACAAAAATTTGGTCATTTACTTGTCGTTGTATATATACCTAACAACTCATGTAAGTTTCATAAAATCCATCCATATTTTTTTGAGTTATGGTTCTAAGATAAAAGATTCAGACAAACAAATGGTTGAACGGATCTTCGCCAAAAGGTAATCATCTATTACTACTAACATGCTCATCAATCCATGTATATTTTGTAAAGATCCGTCCATAACTTTTTGAGTTATCTTGATGACAGACAAAAACTGAGAGACAAACACGGTGAAAACATAACCTCCTTGGCGAAGGTGATAACTGTTGGCTGATATATGTACTTTCCGCGTGTTAATTAAACTTACGTTTTGTATAAAGAACCTAAAATTGAGCAGAGAGCTGCTGAGTTAAATAATATTAGTAAGTTCTGATTTCCGTGCGTCTCGCGTAGTAGACAACCCAAAACTATGCAGAGAGCCGCTCAGACTCATGATATCCATGGGTTTTAACTGCCATATTTCTCGGTTGGAAATTTAACTTTCATTTTATTGATACACAAAAACTGTGAATCTGATCGGTATCAACATGCAATAGACTGTACCCACGATAAGACCAGAAAATTCGTAGATGATGTTTGACGGCAACCAAGATCAGAAGTGTATTGAAATCACAACCCTGCTTGCGATACAACCAGTTAACCTAAGAAAAAGCTTACTGTGACCCGAAGTGAAGTTAATGAGATTATTTTGTTTTGCAGCGCTTACTGACTTTGAACGGTGGATGGCAACAGTAGCCATAGGATAGGGCTTGCAACGTGCCTCAGGATATTCTACAGTATATACGCTGTATTAGCTTTGGACCTTTGCCGTGTCCTATACCTAATCGAAACTGAAATTTTTTGAGGCAGAACTAAAATTTCACTACATGCATTGGTCTGGTTGATACCATATGGTTTTATTTGTTACTGTTGTTACACACTTTTTTCATTTGCGTTGTAGCGGCGTGATCTTGAAGTAAAATAAAGATTCATAGAAGGAAAACATAGCACGGCTTTCTCGGAAACTGCTAGCAGATCTGAACGTCATTTACAAGTGGCCCACTTTCTTCAGCCTTGAAGGAAGACGCCAGCCTGCGACGGCGAAGCAGAGGTATAAGTTGCAGCTGCGGTTTTCATAACCACAAGAAGAAAGTTAATATGTTCAACTGACGCCGGTCCACGCCAGCATGTTTCCTGAAATTATGCGCAAATGCACAGAGCGTTCAAGTTAATGTAACTGGTTGAAACTAAACTAAAATTATGTGTAAACACTAAACAAGAAGAATTTTCTGTTTAATATCATCCGACTTTGTTCGTCACTCCAACAAGCGTTCAATGATAGTACCTGCCCATGCACTTCGAAGTTGGCAGCTGCTTTGCTAGAGAAAGATTCTTATCATCTTAGTTTCAGAATGTTCGTGAGGTCAATAATTGGGTTTCGAGTCGTAACGTTGGATCGTGTTGCAACCGGTTATGGTAGACGGTTTCCGCTTGAGACGGGCAAAAAATTATGTGAGAATATGAAGCTGGCCATTCGATACTAATTATAGTTGAAGAGTGTAAGAACTATGGACGCTTCCATATAGTTAGATCGTTGTTGCATGTCATAATGTATCTTTATTTGAGTGTAATTATATCTGAGTTTTCCAGAGGTGAAGATGCCTTAAAATATTTTGATTATCAGATTATGTAATATACATTTTACAAGCAGCCTGTGGAAGTAACTTTCCTCACGCCTGCAAATGGAGGATAATTTTGTCTATTAACTTTCACTGTGGCGGGCGGTCTGTAGAGACACACTTCCCACAGACAACCGCCGAATTAAATGTCTGTAAACTTGTTGGCGGAGAATACGATGTGGATGAACCAGTCTGAGTTGACCTACATGCTAGTGAGTTTGTGTTATAAAACATAGCCTAATTAAGAATAGTAATAAAATTGCTAAGTTATTTTACAGGTAACTGAGTACGTAGTTTTCAATATTCGAACGGGAACATACGTGCAACAACTGTTAGGAAGATCATTTCCCGCTGATCTGTTGCTTTATTAACCTGTGAACAAATACTCCGACTGTTAACGTCATAGGCCAGTTATACCCCGCTACAATTACCCTTTCCTGTCAGTGCTAATTCTTGCAGCATGTTACGGTAATGTCATCATGAACAACACTGTTCACAGACAAATATGGTCATTCAAAAATTGTTTACTGCATATGTTCCAAGGTCTCAGAAGTAACCTAGGCTAACCTAGAATAGCGTAACTTAACCTTATCTAGTTTAACTTCACCGTACCTTGCTTAGCCTAACCTAAAACAACATTCCCTACGCAACCAAAATTAACCTGACATAGCTGATTTAAATGATTTACCATATTCTAACGTAATGTAACCTCAACTTCAGTATTCTAACCTAACCATACGAAGGTATCATCAACTGATTCATTAACATAAAGTTCAGCTAAACTTACAGAAGGCTTGACTTGTCAGGAACTTGAGACAGCAGTTCGGCCTCACTACTTTGAATCGTGTTGCAGCTGTTAGAAGCAACCCGATTACGTTTGATATTCCATAGTTCGGAGTCTACCAGGTGTATCGCACTAAGCGTTTCACTTTATAAGTTAATAATAGCTGCAGTCTGTCTTCTTGAGCACCTTCAGGGTTTCAATTTTTTCATCCCACCTACGCTGCACGATATACGAGTATTAATCTTATATAGAGTGGAGTAGAGGCTCTTTCTTGCCATGGAAAAATAGAAGAAACTTTCAGAAACGTATTATTTATAATAGTCTGCGTTTTCGAGAGTCTCATGGATAATCTACTGAGAGTGGCCGCCGGAAGCTCGATGCAGCGGGTCAAAACAACCGCATATATCTCAAGTCCCGGCAAAGTTATACCTATTGGGTTAAACGTCGCCGACCAATTGAGGTCTCCTACTATCACCTAACCTAAATTAACATTGTAGTAACGATACCTTTTACTGCATTCACGGATTCAGCGCAGGTAAAATATTGTATTCAAGTCAGAAGAAGTGGGGGTAGTTGAGTATGGTGAAACTTGTTCTAGGACAGTGTTCCCTCGGTGTCAATTACCCCAGTGGGGTAAAGGACCCATATTTTAAGGGTTATGATGTTCTGTGAGAGAATAGGTAGCCGAGGAAGTATAGAGTGCACCGGAGAACTCACGTGAAACCAGCATCGAAAGGGACGGCATCAGTGACGTCACATCGACGAATGGCGCAGCTTAAGAGCCTATGAGCATTATATATAATATTACCGAAGTGCTGTCAAGTGCAAAGTTCAAGTTATTAATTATATAAGTAAATGAATAAAACATGCGCAAATCGAAAAAACTCTACCAAGTTGAAGTAGAGGCTGGTAGAGACTAGCATCAGAGGTAAATTTTGGGTTAGGATTGCGACGTGATTTAACTTCTTCTCTGAAGTGCAGACTTATTTGCAGCCGAAATTCAATTCATTCTGCTCTTCACTGAAGAATTTTTAACATATTGTGGTATTATTCAACCTAATCTATTCAACCTCCCGTTTCTGAGGGGCCAACTACTTGAGCTACACCCATACACCCAACACAGTAAAATGATTGTCATCCTGCAGTTACAGAAAGTCTGAGCAATAACTGTTCCTATGGTTTCCCTCACATCAAGTATATAACATTACTTAAATTTTCATTAGAATGAACAGCCCAACCCACGAAAACCTGAGGTCCCACCCTCCAATACTCCGATTAGTCGATTTGACGCCATATGCCGACATCCAGTCGCAGCTAAGTTTCAAATTAGTCCAACCGAGTCCTCCCGTTACACTCTCTGCTTCTTCCTGAGGTAGTCTGAACTTAGCGTGCTGTATGACCTGCGCAGTTCTTTGTACGACTGTGAAGAAAAAAATAAAAACAACCAATACGGCAGGGTATATGTTCAGTGGGGCAACTGATCATTGCAAAGTCGCATTTTGGGATAATCGCTTCAAAAATGTTGGGCAATACTGCACTATACATATATGGGTAGTTGCCGTTAGGAGCATATTGCGCTCGATGAAAAGGCCACCTACCCTTGCCCAGGGGAGATAATTGTCCTGATGCCTTTACTGCGGAATGCGGGAACCTGCAGTTAGGTTAATAGTCCCACTCGTACCTGGAATCATCCAGGAAAGCAGCTCACAGTCTGACCATTTTTTCGAGTTAGACAGATACGTGCAGTAGGTGGTTCGATGAATACGAGCCCGGGACTCATGCATAGCGAGGTGAGAGTACAAGACCAGCACTGGCGGAGGCCACTGCAGTTATCAGGGCTTCCTTTGCAATCGCGCCTCGCGGTACATGAATATCGGCTTCGTATTCCGTGAACCGCCTATTTTAATATGTATATATATATATATGTACAATATATAGAAGTTTATAATTCGGGTGTAACAGAACATTTGCTAAAGTAAGTCACTACCACCGTGGATGAGTATCCATATATACACACAATGAGTCAAGTCCTAGTAGTGTGAACCACACTCTATGATACACGTTTACCCTTGGTAAAATCTGCGGGAAAATTTTTCGATTTCATTTGTGTTTACTAATTGCTGATGATCGTGCAACAGCCTAAAATTGGTTATTTTTTTGCAGGCAGAAGGACGGGCTGAGGAAGAGCGTCCGCGGCCACAACAAGGTGCCAGCCTTCGGCATGCCAATCTTGGACCAAATTGCATCCCTGTGGGAAGGTCCAAACCCTGCCGGCAGTGGTTATCATTTAGAATTTCCTGTAACCCAAAATCCGTTTTCCGCCAGATCATCGTTAACTTCCAAACCGATAACAGACTTACAGATTCTACAGATGTTATCTCGCCTTACGTCTAAGGGACCCACTCGAGAGAGTGATAAAGTGCACGCAGATTCTGACTTGAATTTCAAAGACACTCACAGCTCACCTGGTAGTGATAAAATTGCTGTTACTCCAGATGTTCCATTTCGGGCAACGTTTCCTTCGGATTTCACAATCCCTCCCATGTACACAATTACAAATGCACCGTGGAGAGGCTCCCAAGACACTTTCTCAGCTGATGCCAAGTTTTCCGAAGAGATATCTTCAAGTAAATTCCACAACAAAAACCAAAAACCAACATTTTATTCCTGGTTGGATTCAGGGTCTACTGAGAAAGGAGGCATTTACCAATACCATGATCTATATGTGCCAGCAAATAACTGGTATTCTTCGCAACACAATGAAAATAAGTATGAGGAATCAATGAGAGCTCAGCCAGCTTACGTCACACCTAATACTGATCAGTTTAATTATAGTGCTGACTCAGATGAAAATAAAAATGGTTCAGTCAGTGCGGTGGAGGTCCCTGCCTTTTCTCAGCCTCATGACGTATCTAGTTCCCCTCCATCTTCTTATCTGCCTCTCAAGGATAGATATAAAGATTCTACACCAGCTGAAGGGGAGGGCAGTTTACCGCAAGACTATCAGATGAGTACTTCTACTTTCATACCGAGCATTACGTTGGGATCATTCCTGCACTTAAAGGATAAGCACAAAAACTTTACGATTTCAGCGCAGCCAAGCATTATTGAAACCGCTCCTCAAATTCATTCCACATTTTCACCAGAACACACAGCAACCGAAACGCAGACAGAGCCGTCTGAATCGGAATTGTCTCCTGTATTTACTGAACCAGTAATCGGTGTTTCTAGCCCTCAGAATACAATACAGTCTTTCGGTATCGAAGAAGACTTGTCCATGCCTACTTCAGTTAGTGGCTCCGAAGGAGACGAAACCACCGAACCGTCTACGGACGGTTTGGTGACATGGAGTTTCATTCCATCAGATGAAGACACTGTCACCGCAGTTGAAAGTACAGACGGTTTAATGGCTTCCATAGCTGCTTCTGGACCTTTGTCACAAGGCGGAGCTTCTCAAATGACTGGGCAATCTTCGGACCAAGACGTCACACAAAATAACCTGGCTGGAACAGTGACACAAACTTTCCCTTTTACAGATGAAATCACTGTTTATGAAACTGTCCCAACGTCAACGCCGAGTTTGCTTAATCCAAATGATCCTCTCGATAATTTGCATGAAACAACTAGTATGACAATCAGCGAGAATCCTTCCCTCATGGGTGTGACATCTTTGATGTCTAGTGACACCGCTGCAAATGATGAAGAGGAAAGTGAAATCACGTCCATGACTTCTGTTTCTCAATCTGGTACTTCGCAGGCGTCTTCTGCTGCACAGATTATTGGTGGGCCAATGACGTCCTTCGTCAATCAAAATCATTCTGCGGTAAGTGATGGATTGTTTCAATCAAGCTCATCACTTCAGAATGGAAGTGCATCAACATCAATGGCTGGCAGTGAATCTTCCTCTTCAGCAAGTCAAAGTGGCTCTTCCTCTTTCTCGATGACAGAGAGTGATTCCTCAGGATCGTTGATAGAGGGTGGATCTATCTCTACAATTAGTGATGGTAGTTCTTCTTCGTCTGCAGTAACAGAAAATGAATCATTAACCGAACAAAGTCAGTCTTCCGAGTCGATGTCTGTAGGAGGTTCTTCTTCAGTCTCATCGGCCTCATCCTTTTCAGTAACTCAAAGTGGATCATCTTCAATATCGGGAATGCAAGGTGCTTCTTCGTTGTTCATGATGCACGGCGGGTCTTCTTCTGTCTCAGATGTACAAGATGAGGCTTACACATCCTCAATAAATCAGGATGGATCTCTGTCAACTTCCGCCCTTGACAACGAATCCTCTACTACGAGCTCCATGCAAAGTATTTCTTCTGCAACCATTGAAAACACGGATACGGTTTCACCAGCATTAAGTTTAACTGCCACAGTGTCTTCAGTAAGTTCAACATCGATGCCCGGGCTAGAAGCCACAAGTGTTCTATTTGGGGAAACCGGCCACCAAGATGAAGATACGACCTTTGACAGTAATGGCAAAGAAACCACCACACAACGCACTCAGCCAACGACAGTATTCTCGTATCTCCCTCTAAAGGAACAATTTTTGGCTTTGCTTTATAACCAGAGTAGCATTGGCACAACGGAGTTGACAGCAACAGAAGCTACGACTGAAATGCCAGAAAGTCAGGACCAAACAAACGAAACGCAAGTTTCATTGGCTTCAACAGAGGCCACAATTTCGTCAGTTACAGACGACGGTATTGAAGAGAGCGGATACACCCCAGGAGGTTTTATGACTCAAGTGACATCAGGTGGAAATATAATTATTCAAACGACAGGTACATTAGGCACAAGCACAGGTGAAGGAAGTAGCAGTACTGTGGGCTCGAGTGCAGTTACAACGGCATCGGAAGCTGCTAGCACTGGTGACGATGCAGCGCATGCAAGCCTTGTAACTGAAAGTACCATCTCCAACGCTGGAATCTTGATCATTGGCTCGGGAGATTCCATTTCCGGTCCAGAAAGTACCAGCTCTGGAGCAGGAAGCAGCAGCACTGGTTCAGGGGTCATAATTTCAGGTGCAGGAGGTACCAGTACAGGAAGCTCGAACATTAGTACAGGGATCGCCATTTCTGGAGGAGGAAGCACTAGCTCTGGTACAGCGAGTACCGACTCAGGCTCAGGAATCATTATAACAGGTACAGGCAGTACCAGCTCCGGAACAGCGAGTACCGACTCAAGTTCAGGAATCATAATTACAGGTAGTGGAAGTACCACCTCTGGAACAGGGAGTACCGATTCAACTTCAGGAATCATAATAACAGGTACAGGAAATACCAGCTCCGGATCAGCGAGCACCGACTCAAGTTCAGGAATCATTATAACAGGTACAGGAAGTACCAGCTCCGGAACAGGGAGTACCGACTCAACTTCAGGAATCATAATAACAGGTTCAGGAAATACCAGCTCCGGAACAGGGAGTACCGACTCAACTTCAGGAATCATAATAACAGGTACAGGAAGCACCAGTTCGGGTACAGAAAGTGCCAGCTCCCAATCAGCGAGCATCGACTCAAGTTCAGGAATCATCATAACAGGTACAGGAGGTCACAGCTCCAGCACAGGAAGTACCAGCGCCAGTACAGGAAATACCATTCTAGGTACAGGGAGTGCTGAATCAAGTTCAGGCATAATTATAACAGGTGCAGGAAGTACCAGCTCAGAAGCAGGAGGTATCAGCTCAGGTGCACAAAGTATCAGTTCAGGTACAGGAAGTACCAGCTCTGGCTCAATAAGCACTAGCTTGGGTCCAGGTATCATAATAACTGGTACAGGAATAACGATATCCGGTGGAGGAAGTACTGGCTCTGACATTGAAAATTCCAGCTCTGGTACAGTGAATACCAGTTCTGGCACAGGAAGTACCATTCCGAGTTCAGGTACCGTAATATCTGGTGCAGTAAATATCATTTCAGGAACATCAGGCTCCTCATCCAATGCTGGAAGTACAACTTCCAGTGCAGAAAGTACTAGCTCTGGTACAGGAAGTACCAGTTCAGCAAACGCTGACGAAGCATCCGACGCTACCATTGCAGAAGTAGACAGTACCTCATCTACTGGCAGCACATCTACTACAAATGCGTTACAGGGTACTAACGTATCGTCACAGTCAGCCAGTGCTGGACAGTCCAGCAGTTCGTCACAGTCAGCAAGTACTTCACAGTCCAGCAGTTCGTCACAGTCAGCCAGTGCATCACAGTCCAGCAGTTCGTCACAGTTAGCCAGTGCATCACAGTCCAGCAGTGCGTCACAGTCAGCCAGTGCTGCACAGTCCAGCAGTTCGTCACAGTCAGCTAGTGCTGCACATTCCAGCAGTTCGTCACAGTTAGCTAGTGCTGCACAGTCCAGCAGTTCATCACAGTCAGCTAGTGCATCACAATCCAGCAGTTCGTCACAGTCAGCCAGTGCATCACAGTCCAGCAGTTCGTCACAATCAGCCAGTGCATCACAGTCCAGCAGTTCGTCACAGTCAGCTAGTACTTCACAGTCCAGCAGTTCGTCACAGTCAGCCAGTGCATCACAGTCCAGCAGTTCGTCACAATCAGCCAGTGCATCACAGTCCAGCAGTTCGTCACAGTCAGCCAGTACATCACAGTCCAGCAGTTCGTCACAGTCGGCCAATGCATCACAGTCCAGCAGTTCGTCACAGTCAGCCAGTGCTGCCCAGTCCAGTAGTTCGTCACAGTCAGCCAGTGCATCGCAGTCCAGTAGTTCGTCACAGTCGGCCAGTGCATCACAGTCCAGCAGTTCATCACAGTCAGCCAGTGCTGCACAGTCCAGCAGTTCATCACAGTCAGCCAGTGCATCTGTCAGGTCGTTAAGTAGTGTCAGGTCATCAAGCAGTGTCAGTCGGTCTGCATCACAGTCCAGCAGTTCGTCACAGTCAGCTAGTGCATCACAGTCCAGCAGTTCGTCACAAACAGCAAGCGCCAGTCAGTCTGGCAGTTCATCACAAACAGCGAGCGCCAGTCAGTCTGGCAGTTCGTCTCAAATCGCAAGCGCAAGTCAGTCTGGCAGTTCGTCTCAAATCGCAAGCGCAAGTCAGTCTGGCAGTTCGTCACAAACAGCAAGCGCCAGTCAGTCTGGCAGTTCGTCTCAAATCGCAAGCGCCAGTCAGTCTGGCAGTTCGTCTCAAATCGCAAGCGCCAGTCAGTCTGGCAGTTCGTCTCAAATCGCAAGCGCCAGTCAGTCTGGCAGTTCGTCACAAACCGCAAGCGCCAGTCAGTCTGGCAGTTCGTCACAAACAGCAAGCGCCAGTCAGTCTGGCAGTTCGTCACAATCAACAAGCACCAGTCAGTCTGGCAGTTCGTCACAAACCGCAAGCGCCAGTCAGTCTGGCAGTTCGTCACAAACCGCAAGCGCCAGTCAGTCTGGCAGTTCGTCACAAACCGCAAGC
>LQNS02278183.1:944050-986580 GCA_001587735.2 Parhyale hawaiensis
TCAGTCTGGCAGTTCGTCACAAACCGCAAGCGCCAGTCAGTCTGGCAGTTCGTCACAAACAGCAAGCGCCAGTCAGTCTGGCAGTTCGTCACAAACCGCAAGCGCCAGTCAGTCTGGCAGTTCGTCACCAACAGCCCACGAGACGGAGTCCGGAACTTCGTCAGAAGCAGCCAGCACTGGTCAGTCCGCTACCTCGTCGCATACAGCCTCCTCGTCAGCCTCAACAAGCGATTTGAATGTGACTTCGGTAATAGCAACTGTATCGTCTCAATTGTTTAATGAATCTTCTGTAACAACATCTCCAGACGTTGCAGCTACCGGGACGGAATCTGGACTAACACAATCAAATTCATCGACAAATGACACACCAAGCAGTAGTTCAATGGCCTCGACAATGGGCGGCTCCGGGAGTGGCTCGTCATTCGGCGCAATTTCGAGTGTTACGTCGTCGTCAATGAGTAGTTCGTCGTCTGGCTCAGTTTCGAGTGCCATTTCTTCGTCAGGGAGTAGTCAGTTATCTGGAACAAGCGCGTCAGTCTCCACAGTTTCTGGACAGCAAACAAATGAGTTTGACCAGATGACTACTGGAACAAAAGCCCCATTAACATCTTCAGATTTTCCAATAACGAGCCCACCGAGTACGACCACTGAATTTTCCTATCTGCATTTGAAGGAAAAATATCCCAACATTGCCAGCGGTGATTCCGACAGGAAGACTACGCTAGACCCTTTAGGAACAAGATGGCCAAGTAAGGTGTCAACTCCCATCTCATTCCTACATTTGAAGGATCAGTACGCAAGGTCCACCACGCAGGTTACTCCAGCGGAAACTGCCAATCCTGCTCTAAATAATTACTATGGACAAGGGTCATCAGGAACATATTTGGAGTTTGATACATTAAGGGAGTCTTTGTCAAAGACGCGCACACCAACACCGCACAGTCGTGCCACCACACACCGGCACAGTTTTTTTAATGTTCAGAATTCCGGTCTAAAGACTGGTAATTTGCACAGCAACGTTAAGTATAATTACGGATATGAAAATTACAAAGATTCCAATCCATGGTTTGCATCAGAAGAATCAGCTCTAGTTGATGCCTACAGTACTACTACTTCACCATTGCTCGTAACTTTTTCTTACCTTTCATCTGACGGATATTCGGACACTTCAAACAAGGAAACTAATGAGATATGGAAACTGGATGGCAGCTCAACAACTCAGGCATATTCTCCCCAAAAATCTACTGAAACTCTGCCTAACGCAGCACCAGCCTCTTCTGCATCAAAACCAGCATTATACTCAGGTCATTATATGCCTCTAAGAGAGAAATTGAAAGTAAGTTATGGTGACAGAGACGAATCACCAAGTATAACATCAACTGACAGCTATGAAGCCAATGATTCACACAATGCGTTTACAACTTCACTGAACAAAAATAAAGTTTCATCGATCGTGGTTCCTGAGTTTAAAAAGAAACCCATTCCGGTCGAGTCCGTGTTCTTTTCAACCGAGTCAACAGGAATTGTTTGGCAGGAGAGACCGACGCATCCGCAAGAAGCCTCTTCTTCTGGCGGGTCTTTACGGACTGAAAACATTGATGATGGTTCAACGGTCACTTTCCTGCCCCTGCAAGAGAATTTTGGGGAGATTCTGCAAAACTTGTCTACAGATTCGCTTCCAAGTGACTACGATAGCGTTTTTAGTGATACGACTTTGGAAGAATTTACCCCGTCGCTACAGCAAACCTCTATAATCAACCCAAATGCCAAATTTCCTGATCGTAATGTTATTAGTGAATTTGTATCCCAACATTCCCAGGTAACTCCAGTAGCATCAGGATCGTCATCTACCCTTTTGAGGCCGGTGCAGCACCCACAAGATGATACGAGAGTGACGTCTAATATATTTAGTGATGATGCATCGCCCTTTCAGACCCTACGAGACAAATACTTGAGTACCACTACCCAAAAACCCACAAGTTTAATTAATCGAATTTTTAGTTTCAATCAAAGGTTCTCTACTACAGCTTCGCCTCCGTCAAATTTCCCTTTAGATGAGTTTCCAATTAGCAATTATTCATACAGCAATCCATTTCGTCCAAATTTCGACATTTTACAGCAACTCTCCGAGATTATGAAAAGTGCTGAAGAAAATGCGGCCACGCAAGGAGATCAAGCCCCTGTTGGCGAAAATCTTGTGATACAAAATTCCCTACCAGGCACTACATCTTCTACTAACTATAGCCCAGGTACGTTTTTCACAGCTGGAGCTGTCACTCGGTTCAATTCCACAGGGACGCTAGATTACGAAGAGGAGACAGATCCCGGCGAGAATGAACTGATGTTGCAGATGTACCAGCAACATTTTGATCAGCTGGAAAAGGAGCAGCTGCAGCTGGAAGAAAGTTTAGCTAACGAGGCTTCTGTTCGCAACGCCAGCTTACTTGGTCTACCAGAAAAGTCGGGAGGCATTTTAGGATCAGAACTAGTGTCGTCTTTTCAACCTACTTCCCAACCTGATTTTTTAATTAAGAACGTCACGGCCTTGTCACAGCATCTGTTGAAAACCCCCAGGCCTTACTCGAAATTCAAAGGAGACCCTGTGAGGTCGCCAGATCACGACAGTGAGTGTTTGGATCCACGCGAGCGCTTTGGGTGCGCTTCATGCGGAGCCATGGTCATCTGCGTCGGCACTCGAGCCTTCCTCTACAAGTGTAACTACCCTCAAGTAAGATATCTGTAGGGTTATTTAGATATTATTCTACTATATACATATGAATAAGATAGTACTGACCAACACATTTTGTTCCCACAACTTTTTCGATTTAGGCCTTAGTTTTTGATATAATGGGGTTTATATATAAATATAAATATTACAGTTTCTCGTCCCGTCAACACCCGGAATTATCCAGACAGGGGGCTCATCCGTCCACCCTTGTGTTTTAATAGAATAAATACAAAGCATCGAGCCAGGACTCGATCTGGGGTCTTACTGGTAGAGTCTCGGCTGGGTAATCTCTAGGTCCCCAGATCGAGTCCTGGCTCGATGCTTTGTATTTATTCTATTAAGACACAAGAGTGGATGGATGAGCCCTCTGTTTAAATAATTCCGGGTGTTGACGGGACGAGAAATTGTAAGATCTTCCAGGTTATTAACTATTCAGGGTAGACGGATGAGCTCCCTCATATACACGAACGGCTCTGCCTTAATATGTTTGCCAGAATGCAGCAGGCAGCACAAGCACCTCGTGTGCTTGCGTTGCTTTTAGCTGCTATGGCTTACTGGTAGAGTATCGGCGTGGTAATCTCTAGGTTCCCAGATCGAGTCCTGGATCGATGCTTTGTAAATATACATATATATATTTTGGAAATTTCAAACGAATAGAACTCGATGAGTTTTCATGCTAGAATAAGACCAATGACAGTTTTGGAATCCTTAAAAATTCCTAACAAAACTGTAGAGTTGGATTCTCCGTTTTTGCCCTAATAATATTTTTTATGGCAGCTTAAAACTGAATCCCTAAATTGTTTTTTCCCTATATTTTAGTTAGCGATCGCCATGTAATAGAAAATGTAAAATCCATCTGTGATAGAAAACTATTATGAGGGCAAAAATAGAGAATCCAGCTCTATAGTGTACGTATTAAGTGCCGATACTAAGAGTTTTTTGTTTCAGGAAACTTGCCACAAAGACCTTAAGATGGGAGGAGGAGTGTGTCGTCCCGTCATGAACCCAGTGTGCAGTTGTTCTTCTGACGACTTCGTCAGACCCGATCCTTTCGATTACCGTGCCTACACGAACTGTCTAGGGGCCCTCGAGATGGCGATGGGGATATGCAAAGAGGGTGAAGAATTACATCCCCTCACCAAGGAATGTATGCCTATGCCTATAATGCCTCACTGCACGGCTTTAGGTACTTTTTCGAACCCCAGTGACTGCAGATGGTACTACGCATGCCTGTGGCCGCCACACAGCGGGACGTATCAGCAGGTACCCGTTCGGTGCCCCTTTGGTAAACTCTTCAGCAGCATCCTCCGGCTGTGTCTGGATCCAGAAGACATACCCCAGCATGATTTGTGTCACGGTATCGACTTCAACGTGCTGTTGTCCTCATTGAGCTCAAGGTTCCAGACTTCTACTTCCGTCCAGCTTACTAATTCGTTCCTACGCAATTCTCTTGGCAGTAGTTTAGCAAATAATTCTACAGGCAGCGATTTAACCGATGAGTTTACTGTAGAGAACGTCGAAAATGCAGTCATATGGAGCCGCAAGTCTGGCATAGATTCAAAAAATTCTACAAACGCCAGTGATTCAGATGATCGAGAGGCGAGCGTTTCTGTAACACGAAACAGTTCTGCAGCAGCAGACTCTACTAATAACGATATGAGAAATCAGGTTAACTCTATAAGAAACAGTTCTACTACGAATGTCCCTTCGGCGACAAGCAGCAGCAGCAGTTCAACGAACTTCAACAACAATTCTATTTTTGAAAGCTCAATTGTCATCTCTACTTCCAGTAATGCTACGAGAATTTCTGGCTTAGGTGACAATTCAACCAACTCGAACAACAGTTCTGTTGCTGGAAGCTCAGGTATCAGAATTGGGGCAACAAATTCTACGAGAAGTTCCTCGTCAGCGAGACCCTCCAGCAGCTCCACAACCGCTGCCCCCGTTGCGGCGCCCCCAGCGGCTGTTGTTCGTCTCCCATCTGTGGCAGCGGCGTCGTCATCATCTTCATCACAGGGATCCGCCTCGGCTCCTTCCACCAACACGAACGAAGTTGAGTCCACGGGAGGAAAAAGATACACGTGCCCCTTGGTGGTGTTTTTGGTTATATTCTGGTACCCTGGTGTCGTTGATATGGCGTGCGAGCAAACTGGCGGATAAGAGTCATTTCCCGAGTCAAACAGATCGTTTCAGAATTTGTTACAAAATAACGGGAGACAAACTTACACAGTATTTTATGGATTTGACCAATTCTTGCCGGCCTTAAATTCAGCGGTACTGTCAGTCATTGCACTAATAATGATAATTTTTAGGTGGATGGCATGCATTAAAAAAAAAAAAATATATATATTATTCTCTTTTAGCTATAGAAAGAACCCAGCCATGTGTTAAAAGTTTCACTTTGCAGACGGTCATCCAAAACATTTTATAGGACCTAGATCACAGGAAATAGAAAGGCCTCGCCCAGCATTGACCTATGGCACGAATCAGTGCACGAGGGTTCCCTTGTTGAGGAGTGGGGTGAAGGCGACCTTACCTTCATCTCTTGGTCTGAATTTTGGGCGTGAATATTCTCCCTTACAGCAAGTGCGCTGTGCCAGCTTGCGCTCACTTTCGATATAAGTCCCTGATAAACAGCAGAGCACTCTGTATAGGAGTATATAGGTTTTAGTTGTGATGAACCTATAGTTCATTCGGAGGCTAACTATAACAGCTTATTAATATATTTGTTTGGAGGCTAAAATGCGATAGTTTATGAATCTGTTAGTTCAAATGTAAAATACAGCTACATCAGAAAAAGCAGTCCCTTAGCTAACACATCCATTTAACGAGAAATAGATGCTGTAACAAGTGCGCAGAATATCTATTTGACTGACATCGAATCACAAATCAATTTAAACTCTTTTAGTCATTTACAGAAGACGTGTTTAGGGAACTTTACTGCAGTGTTTGGAGGTCTTGATAACTTAATATGATGGAACGCTGTTCGCGCTGTGTACCAAAGGTGTGTCTTTGATTTGCCTACTTCAATCAAAGTAATCTAATCCGGTTAGCTTTGATCTTTCCAGACTTTAGCTCGAAGGGTCGTATTCGTTTCCGAGATGGAATGTTCATTAATGAAGCTAATCAGGCTAGATTATTTCACTGGAAGTGGGCTAATCAACTGCAGCTCTGTAATTGTTAGAGAGTAATTACTAATCTCCCACTCGAAGCGGAGAAATACTCGCTTTTCAACGTGGCACTTGGTTTGCCAGCGATATGCGTGGTAGATTCTGTAGGAATATGCGTATATGTCAGTCCCGTTAAAGGGATGAATGCAGATGGAGGATTATGAAAATACCGAGTGCATGAACTACTGTACATGATGCATGTATCCATAATCAGATAGGATTGACATGTTAGAGCAAGCAATCAAAAAGGAAAATACTCAAGTAGTTGTGAAAAATATAAATGCAGAGAATGAAGCTATGGAGAGTCCTTAACAATTGCTTAGAACTGTACACTCTATATTGACTAGTGGTTATTATCACGTTGTTATCGTATTCATATCTCCGGACGTTCGAGCAAGTAGCGAATGATTGTTTTCAATAATTCTTCTCAGCAGCTCATTAGTCAGCCTGAGGTTGTTCATGTGCCCCATCGGGAGCATACTGGGTGTGAAATTTCAAATTATTATGATTACCAGTAATGAAGAACACTATTCGATACCATATGTGACATTTAGGCGGGACCCCACTCAGGTATCGTACTTTCAACTTATGCGCGAATGTTCAGCTTGCACGACGTTCATGCTATCGCCTTGCACTCTCTACGTATCTGGACCACGCACGAGCTGCATGTCCACGCCTAAGTTGAGCGTTCGATTGCATAGAGTAACCCCGTAATTAAGAGGAGTGCATGGATAGCTGTTAGTATCCACACCATAGCGTCATTATGGCAGTATCGTCTGCGTAGTATTTTTTGACAGCAGAAATCAAGCTTTTTTCCTAATTATAAAGGCAAAGTTATGGTGTTTTCTAAGTTCTTCCATTTATTAACCACTGGTTATATACATCTATATACTTATAAAAAACAGTAGTGCTTTTAGGATCGAGATACAAGGGGGGGGGACTTAGCCCCAGAAATGTTTGTGCAAGTCTGTATTATTTTCAGAGTATATACAGTATATGTATACATATTTAGATAAAAATACCCAAAATTATAGGGGGCCATAGGAATATATTAGGGGACTTAAAGGAGTCTTAAGCTCCCTAAAATGAACTTAACGACGCCTATGGAAAAACCTTTACAATATATCCATGCAGTCACAGCCAGATTTGTCTTTACTGAGTTCTTTTATGTTCATTAGGTTCAGCTTGCCCAGCCTATGCTTATCTTGCTAATACATCTATACTGTAGATCCATGGCATTTCCGCTAATTATAAAGGGAGCATTTGTTAGTTTTGACATGTTTGGCACTAGTTGAATGCGCAACAGTGCTTTCTAATTCATTTTGTTATGGCATTAAATTGTATTTTTAACTTTGTTCTTTAACTTACCTTTATTATATGAGTATGTTTGAGATATTTCGGTACACAGTATCGTATAAATGAATTATATTTTTTCGAAGCATAAGCCTCTGCATTTTGATGGCTAACTTTTTAAAATCTTTTGACTTTTCGATTTTATTTAACGAAGCTCAATATAATAGCTCCACGACAGTCGTTTATTTTTTCTGTTTGAAGGCGTCCGTAGCAAAAAGTTTGTTTTTTGTATTACAAGTATAAGTAAATGCATCAAGAGGTAATGATAAGTAACTAAAATATTTGTAAAATTTGGGTAAATTCAAAAATGTAAATATAAATCTGCTTACGTCTTATTGCAGCTCGACCACACTGCTCCTCTTCCTGCGACACGTTATTTACCATCAGTCTTTGGCACGGCTTCCACTTGCACATTATTACACTCTGCGAAAGTTTTTAAAATCTTAGCCAGCATCGCAGCTTGTACGCTATAATATGTGCCATCTTTTTTGATGGATCTTTATAATAAATTTAAAACTGGGGCTTGGATGACAAATATTGTTTAGTTAATATATGCTTGCTTTCAATTTCCACTGAAACCATCTTCAAGCCACGACAAAATTAGAAGATGCAAAAAAGGTCGAACTTATTGCTCTCTATGATATTGCTAATGCCACCTAGATAGCGTTAGTTCGAACTTTTCGGTATATTCTAATTTCTTCTTCGCCTGTGTTTCGGAAGAAATCGAAAGTTAGCATTTATTATTAATGAAACAAGGTTTTTCATCGCTGCTCTGGTTTTAATTCTTATTAATATGTGCCATTGAAAAAGTTTTGAATATCCCTCTTAGTTTAGCGTGAGTTTAAGTTTTCAACGCTGCATCAATCACGTTAAGTCCTAGTCTCGATCACAGAAACTTTTGTTTTAAGAACGTATCGCATGGTGTGCATTTGTGAGCTTTCCTTACGAATGATACTAGCTGATGCTAGGAAAATATCGAATATCCTTTCAAAGCTTCAGCCCTGTAGTGAATAGATTCCGATCAAGGTTCTTAAGCTGTAGTGACACTTAGGGTTGAGAAATGGGAGTTTTCACAGAAGCATTTATGTAAAACACGTAACAGAGGTTGCGGCCGGCGACAAAGGATGGACGAGATGGGACAGAGATGGTGCGATTAAATACGGCCGTAAGGAGAACAAGAATGCTGGCATGGGTAAGGTAAGGTCACAGGTAAGTTACGAAACCAGTGTGTTCCTACGTTGTGCATGGTACGTAGTACCGTGCCATTTTCCAGCGTGACTCAGGTGTAAAATAAAAACGGATTATTCCTAAGACTGTAAAAAATTCAGTCCTGCTGCTCAATGTGGTGCTGTTGGTTGTCTCAAACGTCATCGGTTGTGACTAACAGCAGCTGCATGCAACACGATCGAAAGAGGCCACGCCAACGCTCCTGCCAGAAGTACCAGACAAGTTAAAGCTAATGAAGTTGACAATGAACAACAATATACAGTGTGGTCCATGGCTTAACATAACTTACCCTCATCGGGACAATCGGTGACGCCTCAAAGTCATGAGCTACGTCGTGGCCTACTACAGGCAATCGCCCGTCGGCATGTGCTCCACCAGTGACAGCTCCTCTGATACGCTATGACGTCATGCATGACCTTGTTTTAGTTCCCTGAGAGTACACGCATCACTCGTGCTCAGCACAAAAATCAGCTTCGAAGATTAGGCTGCCTATTGCTGCGTTGTGAATAATTTGTTAACAAAGTTATAAAAGATTCAACTGTTCATATTTCATCTGTTGCTTAATGGTAATACTAGAGGGCCCAGCCGTCAAAAGTGACGGCAAAAATTTTGTGATTGCCCTCTTTATTGTTCCGGTTCCCAGTACTGGTTTTGCTGTAATGTAGGTCTCATCCCTGCAGGCCGGATCTTCCATTAGTTGTACTGTAGAACCATGAGTTTTTCGATAGCAAAATATCCCCCTGCAAGACAAGGAGTGAATATCAGCTTGGAATTGATCAAGCGTTAAGTGGTACTAAGAAAAATATAGTTCAGTCAAAAGAATTCACTGGAAATGCCCAGTGCTCACCGTATTGTGGATACCAACTGATTGTTGAACTTCCAGCGTCGAAATTTGGCTGCGAAGTAATCTATACTATAATAAGAGAGCTGTCTGTCAGTCCGTCCGTCCGTCCGTCCGTCCGTCTGTCCGAAGCCTTATTTTTCCCCTATCTAATACTGAAGAAAAAAATTCCGAGGTACCCAACTTTTTTGTTGCGGAGAGGGTATCTTGGATACAGGGAGGCACTTGGGCGCTTGCCTGCATGCCCGTGCTTGGACATGTTCGTTTTCAACGGTGCTACGGGTGATATCACTTATTTATGCCTCATCTATATAGACTATCAACCCTTTTGTTAAGCTGAGATATTTTAAAATATATATTTTTATGACTCATTCATCAAAGGGGTTGCGTTTGGTGCACTAGTTCAATATAAAAAGGCATCTGCTCAGCGTGAAGATTCAACTTTTACGATATCATTCAGCAATGGAAGCGGGGATCCAGAGGCTGGGGATCCAGAGCCCGGGATCCTGAGGCCGGAGATCCAGAGCTATCTTTGTCACCGTCACCGGTACTCCAAGCGGTGAAATTGTATAGTATCTCAACTTGTTTTTCAGTACATGAATTTTCTCCTATTAAACTCTTAACTGCGTGACGGAGAGACGGACCAACATTGGAGCAAGTGAGGGTTCAAGCAAGCGACCATCAACGGTGTTTTATTATATAGTGGATGGATTGCTAAGGAGCTCGGTCGTCAAAATGACGGCAAATAATGTGCGTTGGCCTCATTCCTTTTGGTTACCACGTTTTATAAGCGAAGAAAACAGTTTTTTTAAACATAGGTAATAGGGGTCGACTGAGCAATGAAGTGATATCATTCTATGCTGGTACCAGTACCACATATGCATTTGCGCGCACAACTTTATGCGTGGATGATCAGCTTTCGCGTCTCTCTATTACATATTTAGAGTCGGTAGCATAGATACGGTAGCACGAACGATGTGCGAGGCTGCGAGCTGCACCATCTATAATGCTGTGCGTGCGAGTGAATAGTGTGGTCCCCTCAAGAAATGAGCTATGCTGTTGCTAATGTTACTCGTATGGAAGTATCTTTACAGTAAGTCAGCAAGCACCATCAAAATACAACGCAATGCACACAATTTAGTATGATATTTAATTTTATTTCAACTATTGTTAATTTAAACGTCTTATAGTTTCCAATAAAACCAGTCATAGAAAACCATTATATGGCAATTCATAGAAAACATTATTTTGGGGCAACTCATTTACTTTTTCGGGTCAGTTAATAATATCCATTAATTCATTTTAATCTATTCGTCTTTGTGTAACAAATTCGTTTCTCTAAAATTTCTATAGAATAATTTTTTAATGTTACAATGCGTGTAGAACAGAGGTAATACAGCCATTTTTGACTTGCAGTATCAAACCTTCGCTGATTTCGACGGAACAATATTGCGGAGAGGCCGGTTTGCCGCAACATGTCAACGCACACGCAGCAGCGGTAGGGGCTCGTCATGGCAATGCATTAGGGTAAGATTATTTTAATAAGTTTGATCGTTTGCTTACATGCCTGTTTTTAATTCACTGTGGATAGTGCTGAGCGAATAAATATTTTATGCGATCTTTTGGCTTGTAAACGAAACTTTGACAAGTAGCTCCGTCTTATGCTGGCTATCATCGTTGTAACCTGGAAACAAATTCATCAAATTCATTTGCGGTTGCAAATGTCACCATTTGAAGCTAATCTTTAAGAAAAACGGGGGCGTTACGTACTCAGTAGTAAAGGAATAATAGGGGAAATTGAACGAAAGGTTGTCTTGAATTGCGCGAAAGCTGTGAAAAAGAGTGGCCTGGATCCATCCTGCTGAATACAGCCTTCGGGTAACTTTTCGCCGAGTCTGGTAAAGCATTTGAGGTCGGAATGCCACTCTCGACAATTTTTACTTCTCGTCTGCACTGGGCTTTAGAGTCTTCAATTTGATAATGTTCTGCCGAAATCATTGCAAATTTACAACAACACCGTGTTTTATCCAAATATCATTGTTTTATACCTTCCTATCGATTTAGTAAAAATTCCTTATGTTCCTTCTTTCCATATTGAACCTGATTGTACATGCATTTTTACAATAGATACTGCACACAGTAGTTCAAATGAAAGTTTTGTTTGACGGAACAAACTTAGGTTCAATCGTCAAAATAGGAGGCAATCTATTGGTGTTCAATTGTTCATGCAAACACAGCTGTGTGCAGGCTAATAGCCTTGGTAAAATATGAGCAGTCGAGTCAGTTTGCGTAGCAAGCATCACTAGCAAAGTTGCAGGTGCTTCGTCAAATTCGCAGCGAATTACACCTCAGTAAGCTGTGTGCTTTTTCTGTTATTTCAATAGACGCAGCAGGGGCTTCAAATGCTGTAAAGTAAGTAAGACAGTGGAGTGAAAGACTAATGCCAGCTCCACACTATACAATCGCACGCTCAACTTATGCGCTGACATTCATTTTGTCGTGATCCCGAACACGCAATAAAAGTTGGTATCCAAGATGCCTCTGGATAGTACTCAAGCTGAACCGTCCGCTCATAAAAGTTGAGCAAGTGATTGCATAGTGCGACCCTTGCATACCGTGTGAAACGGCCTTAATTCGCGTTTATCTATCCATTCAGGCAGCTCAGCTTTGACCGGATGGAGACCGGCGGCCGGGGCGTGAGGACAGCATGGGGACTGGCGGCCGGGGCGTGAGGACAGCAGGTAAAATGTTCTCTTTCCCTGTGGGCGACGACGGACACCAAGGGGTCCAATGTGATCCTGACGGCGGGTAATTCCCGTCAGCTATTTCAAATCACGTATTTTTCCGTAAAGATGCAGTTACGCAATTGTTCCTGTTGTGAAGAGGCCAGTTGGCACTTGATACAGGCCAGGCACGGCGCAATAAGTGGGATTCTCTAGACAACTATAAGCGTTATCTGTTGAGGCTGTAGCAATGAATACTACAGGGTGCAAGTGTCCCTAACTTATTGAGCACTTCATCCATAGGAAAAAATAAATGTTTTATTATTATACGCGTTCTCGAAAGAATTAAGTGCGGCCGTTTCCGATTTAAAAGATCGAGCCCTTTGAAGTCATGGATATGCTGTAAGATTTTTTCATGCTCAAATAATGACCGCAACTGCGAATCCTAAGTATTTTCGTCATCCTTTCCTACTTAAATTTATTGTACCATGCAAACTGGATACATTTCAGCTCTCTCTACCTTTTACTGGCAGCGCATGTACACATTTTAATCAGTCCTTTTGTAGCTATATTTGACATTTGAGTAAATGAAGTACCGGCAGTATGGTAGCTTGTTTAGCACAAGAACTTCGCAATCCAAGTCATTCTTCTGCTTTCCTGTTCAAATAATCTGTTCGAAATAATATATATTATGCCCACTTCCCATTCCTTTATGATTGCGCTGAAGTTTCCGTTTTGGTTCCGTGGTGGAGAGCATAGGACAAAGGGGTTACTCAGCGGTGAAATCCCGAGTAACTATTGTTTTCGAACCGAGATTAAAGGCCGACTTAAAGGCCTGTTGGTAAAAGTGGGCCCTAACTTATTTTGAGCTGTTCACAAGGGGCGCTAGGTACCAAACGAATGCTCTCACCTTAGTTTTTCATGCGAATGCTCTCAGATAACATTCTCCAATCTATCCCTACAGATTGTTTGTTGGTCGGTACAAGGCTTACAGAATAAGCATGGTATCTGATTTAGATTTTATTAATTTAATAACAAATCAACAACATAAATAAGAATCAACAGTTCTATTTTAGTAACAAAGCCATGAAAATGTAACAGGGCAGCTGAGGCACCCGTGTAAAGCGCCAGCACTGCTTGGCACAACAACAAAAGTCTACCGGGATAATTCACAAACGAGTATCTCAATAGGTATCGATCACTTGGCAAACATTGACTGTATACCAAGATGGTAGTCATGTCCGAGGGTACGCTTTAGAACTAAGTCCTAAATCAGCAGCCTAATGAACTTATTACCCACTAGCGTTGCCATGTGCACGCCTCTCTTAAGTTGTTTCAATGACGGTCAGGATCATTTGTACAAGCCTACACGTAGAAAAACTTCTCTTTCGATAAGTTTATATTTACCATTTGAACGTAGCTCTAAGCAGACTCCTGTTAAGATTTACCCATTTAAAGGTAAATATACACGTACCGCGACAGAAAATTCTCTGTGTGTGCATAGTTTTTAAAACCAAACTGTCCAACAAATCTAGCAGGTAATGAATTAATATCTCAACAGGTTATTTCACCATACTGGGTATGGTTAAGTTTCATGCAGTAACAGTTTTTCTGGGCTAAGCGGTTTGAATGCAATCAAAAATAAATTATATCAGCGACAGAGGGTTCAAAGACTACGTTGGTATAGAGGGAACAGCTACCATTATCTGATTGCCCTCATTAAGAGTGGGTTGCTTTTAGAATCTGAATCACATTCTTAATGCTGTCTTCACTGTCTATTTCAGAAGGGTCGGATAGTGTGGTCCGCCGAGCGAATGAGAAGCGTGCCGGTGAAGCGCTTGCTCCATCATCGCAAGTGTCGGGGATAGTGCATTTGTTCTCGGTCACTGGTACGCAGGGCTCGACACCTTCAGCAGTCGGGGATACGCAATGGCCGGCCCCGTTTGACGCGGTCTGGTCCCAGATGTAATCCAGCGGGCACTTCCTCAGGGTCTGAATGAAGCCTCCTTCGTTGGCTGGGTCTGCGATGCAGAGAAAGAAGTTGTGACAATCTGATGGGTCGCTGAATCTGCCTTCCTCTGCGCATGTGAAGGTTAATTTGGGCCATCCGCATGGGTCAGAGCATTCTTTCGTCAATTCATTGTACATCAAGTCAATACCACACTCAAGAGTCTCCTGCACCCATCCGTTAACCGTCTGGATGCAAGTATAGTACTGAGTGCAGTTGGAGGGGTTGGCAAAGACGCCTCCTCTGGAACACGCTGGGATGCCATCAGCATTTGTGCAGTCGAGCATTTCTTCGTTGAATGTCATAGCTCCTGGACACTTGTGAACCATAGGGTCGCTGTCAGCTAGCGGGCAGAAAAAGAAGCCATTTGGGTTGTACGGGTCAACGCTGAAGCTGTCGGGATCTGCGCAGTTGCACTGGTTGGTATCAGCGGCCTTAGGGTAGCAGGTTGCTTCACCGTCAAAAGTGGTTGGCATCTGGCAAGTGAAATCTGAAGAGCAAGTGGTGTCAACAAAAGCTCGACCGTCCACGCAGTTGATGAGAGTCTTGCAGTCAGAACAAACGAAGGAGTCGCCGTTGGAGCAGAGCCCATCGTAGCGAGGATCTGATACGATCTGCCTCGAGTCTCGAGCTTTGCAGTCAGGGACCTGCACAGACACAGAATTAATTTAGTGATACAAGTCAGGCAGCCAAGGTGAATTGAATTGCAGTGAATTGTCTCACAGCAACACAAAAGAAATTATTTGGCTAATTGCACAATTGCTGTTACCGTAAGAAGATGCTCTTCTGAAATCATAAATCAGAAAAAGAAGAAAGAAACTCATTTGTTATGTTCTTTGGATGCTACCCCATTGATTGCTAGTTTGGGCACAGCATCCTGACACAAGAGGTTGTCAGGAAGACACGCTTAAGAATCACTATCTGACGGGATAGTTTTTACCTTCTCATGAGAGACGCACGTGCGTCGGTCAGGGTGGAAGGCGTACCCCCGGCAGGTGCCTCTGGTCACTGAGAAGGTTCCATCGGAGGCCTCAAGGCAGGTGAAGAAAGTTGTACAGTCACTGGGATCGGAGAATCGGCCTTCTTCGGTGCACTCAAACCCTACCCTGTGAGTACGCACTATTATTAGTGTCAGTAGTAGAATTACATATTTTTTTTTTGCGTTAATTGCATCAAAACACTGTATTAAAGACCAATGTATGTTGCTCTACTTAAAGGTCTAATAATCCAACCACCATTTTTCCACTGAAAAATAGTGAGTAGGTGTAACACATATATCATAGGAATTAGAGGACCTTAAGTCCGTCTGTTTTGACTAACGTTTAACCCTAAATTAAAAAGTCATTCTTCGGCATCAGTGAAAACAGTAACTTGAATGTATATGTTAGGCAAATGGATGTGACAAAATTGTACCAGGTTTTGCTGGCTATCTAAGAAATAAACGTGTTCCTTGGTGACAAAAAAGATAAAAACAGATACGGTATACCGAAAAAAGGAAGAAGCATGTACTGTATATAAGTGCACTCACTCGCTGGGCATGGCTGCGGCCACCGACACCTGAAAAAAAAAAAAGAATAAAATCAGTTCAAACTTGAAACTTCACCTCCAATCTGACTCAGAACTAGTTCAATCTCTAGTTTGAAAATACACTCTTGGTTAGCAAATTTAAAATATTTTAACTACAGGATACTTCTGCGTAGTATCGAAAAAACATTAATATAATCTATTACGGCATTTTTGAAAGCTTTCACTTATAGTTACGCAGTAAAGCTCTAATGCCGCGATTACCAACCAAGTTTGTGCTCCCCTAGGGGAAATGCTTAGTTTAAAAAAATTATTTGGGATAAGACATGTAAAAGATTTTTCAGATTTTATGGATACTCATAACAATGGATCGTTTCAGTCTTCGTCTAAGCACCTTCCTTCTCGGAAACAATAAACGAAAATATCGTGTATTAAGCGCTGCGGCGATTCAGGCATATCAGGCCGTTGCGGATATATTCCAACGTATGACACAAGGACTCCAGACGGCAAAAGAGGCTGGAAACCACTGTACTAATAAGCCAGTCCGTGTATATAGACTTGACGATTCCGACCGCTGCAGCAGCGAGGCAGCCGTTCAGTAAGTGGGTCAGTAGCGTCAGGCTCATAACTGACAGCATGCCATCCAACTAACTGGAACATACGCTCCTGTTGCCGGCAACACTACGCACGAGTTTTGTTTCAAGTACCAGACTTAAGTAGCGTATTTTTGTGACGCAGGCCAGTGTGTTGAGCGTGCCTAACTGGCCTTTAACCCTTTAGGCTTTGGATGGTCGGGAGGTTCCGGTTGACACACGATGCGTGTTTGAAACGCACTGCAGAAGCAATCTGCTCCGATGCTATTCACTGCAGTTGTCCAGTATGCCAGGCCATAGCAACGCGGCGAGTTGATTATTTACACTTTGTGTATTTTCATAGTCATATTATTGCTACGTAAAAAGGCGTAAATTTAGAATATAATTTGAAATAAAAAGAAGTATTTTATTTATTTTGCCTAACTATTGCTGCAAGACGGATATTCACGAGTAAAATTCACTGTTGCGAGTTCACCAGACGAGTATGTGAAGGTCTTCCACGGGATACCCTGAAATACATATTTGCTCCGTTAGACGTATCCGTCATATGATATGGGACTCCATGTATGTACCGTAGCAGTCGCCATAGCGTTCGAATTATGACTTATGACATGGCGCTTCAGTGGTCGTCAGGCGAGGAATTTAGGACGACAGATTGCGATGTCTGCAGCGCCGTGAAACGGACACGACGCCCTGCAATCTGGCATTCCTCGCTGCAAGGAAACGGAAGCGCGAACCAGAATTGATGACACAACGCAGAGTTCTGGTGTTTGGACGGCTGCAGTTCTACGGCTACGCTGCAGTGTTCGTATGTAGATTAATAAATTTGAAAGTTTGAGTGAATTACTAAATATAACTTTCCGTTCAGGGCAAATTGTTCTTAGGTTAAATATAGGCAAGATTGTTGAAGTTTTTAATGAAATTCCTTTAATTTATTAGCTACGTGAAATTGTCTATAGGCAACCAAAAAACTGTAGTAGTAGTAGTGTAAATTTATTCGTATGACTTCATGGCTATACTGACTTGCTGATACGACGAAATGGAACTTTGATGCTTTAACCAATTCAATTTAAATTTTTGCATATTCGACAGCATTAATCTTTTCACTACACATCTCCAAGCACTATGGAAGTTATGAGGACGCTCTCGAACAGAAATGAAAAAAGTTGAAATTCGAGGCCTCTTCCAAAAATGCTGCGGCATTGTCTATGCCAGTGAATGAACCGCCAGGTATCTATGTACAATTTTAAAATTTAAGTGTATTGGTCAGCGAAAATAATTACTGTTAAGCGTCTTGGTCAGCTAATGACATTAGGTAACTTGTCAACCTATGTACTTTCAGCTGTCGTTGTCAGCCACGGAACTGGAAGCTAGTATGGTCAGTCAAGGTACTCCTATTAAGTGTCTTACTCAGCGTAGGACTGCAAGAGTCCTGGCCAGGTACTTTCAGCTGTTATTGTCAGCCAACGAACTTTCAACCATTATGGTCGGCAAAAGTACTTTCAAGTTTCTTTATGAACACAGGTACTTTCAAGTGTCTTAGTCATCCTATGGAGCACTTTTGAAAAAGATTGTACCCTTGACAGTCCCATCTCTGCTGTGCTCGGTAACATTTCTACCTCACCGGCAAGCGAGTAGGCGCTGGCTAGAAAGCGAGCCTGATGGACCTACAACATATCGCACGTTACATCAAAAAATCAAAAGCGATTACATCCGAAATTTTTCGCCGACTCACATTCGCCTTTCGCTCGGCCAAGTGAGGGCCTGGAGAAAGTTTAATGCAATTGTCCGTAACAAAGCAATCGATTGGAGAAAACTGTTGACTCATGCGTCATGACCTTTATAAGTATAGGTATCGAGTCTTCGAAGGCTGTGGTATGCTATGGAGTCTATACGGCGATTAGCTAAGAGAAATATGGTGACCGGAGGCTGAAACTGTGGTATGCTATGGAGTCTGTATGGCGATTAGTTAAGAGAAATATGGTGACCGGAGGCTGAAGCTGTGGTATGCTATGGAGTCTATACGGCGATTAGCTAAGAGAAATATGTGGACCGAAGGCTGAAGCTGTGGCATGCTATGGAGTCTATACGGCGATTAGTCGAGAGAAAAAATGGTGACCGAAGGGTGAAGCTGTGGCATGCTATGGGTCTCAATACCGATTAATTACACGAGATATGGCGAGGTATCTTTTACCATATGGCATGCTGCTCGTCTTATCAGCCAACTCGTGACATTTCATGCTATTATCTTTGACAAAAATATTCTTTAAACTTTGTTGAAGAGGGCTTTGCCACACTGAATTGCGGGTGATGAAACACATTAGTTTTATGAAAATAAACATTGTCCCTTGTACGTATTTTACTCTTGAATTTACATTTATTTTCGGATTAGGTCCCATTCAATAGAATATTGCCACTTAGTTAAAATGGGATTTATCTGTATATTAGCTCCTCATACAAAGGATACCGCAGCTGATGTGAAATATTGAAGCTGGATTCAACAAAAACTCAGGCGGTTCATGACGCATACTGCTTCAATTTAGAGAATGTGGTGAACTAAAGTTTGGAGTACCCGGGTCTCTTAGTTGCAAAAAACAAGAGATCTCTGAATATGCTTACATGAACGGTGGCACAGCTAAGACCAATTTTTTTTAATTAATTCGGTAGCTTGAAGATTAGCTTAGTATTTCAATCAATCCTGAATATGACTTATATCTTTTAAACTCCTAACCCTCACTTTGATCATTCAGTCATGTTTAGTGTATAACGTTTCCAACGATAAATTGATGCTCAAGTGCGAACTTTACTGGGTAAATTTAATCGTAAAAGTCCGGGGAACATTTGATGAACTTTACAGTAAAAACCCTCGCAGCAAAACGATCATCTCATGCGTTGATTTATCTGAGCTTCAAGATCACGCGTTGCACTTTGCAGAAACTGGAAGCAATCTACCGCATCGATACGTGCTACGCTCCAGCTCCTGCACCAGCTTTCTTTCCATATTCACAAGCGGCGGCCGCCTGACTGACTTTCCCTGGAAATTGCGTCGTTCGGAAGTAAAAAGTCGCTCAGTTCTACGCCGAGATTCCAACGCTCCGAAGAATAAAACGCTCCTGAAACTGCGCGTGCTTGACCGCAGCCACTTCCACTTACTAATGTTGTGGTTGTCATCGGGCTATATGATGAAAAAGAGTTTTGTTTCGTTTGCTGTTATAGCGTGGTTGTCATGCTGCTAAGTTAAAGAAGATATGCGTATCGTCATCCAATGTTGCAGTTATCATGCTCTTAATTGTGCAGTAGAAAATGTATTGTTTTCCTCTACTGAGACTAACAGTATGTTGTACGTCAACGAAAATTTATGGTGGGTTTTTCATCAGGTGTATCAATAGCTTCTGTACTGCTTCTAGAAGTATTTGCTGCAGTAGTGTAAGAATCATTATAATTATCACCATTGTTTAACAGTATAATAATCGTTTGTCTGCCTCGCTATGACCTTCAATTCACTATTTTGTAAGCGCAACTAGCTTGAAGCGCTTGTCCAACTTTAGCATCAGTCTAAGCATTGATTCTCGCTGTCAACTTCTAAAATTACTCCTGCTCTGTCTAGTATCACAGTTTGATATGTCTACCTATAAGTATATATATGGTGTCGATGCTTCTAGTATCAGATAATACAAATTATATTTTTCGATGAAGCCGAATCTAGTCACTGAGCGACTCAGCCTTGATAATTACAGAGGATTCTTCGGTATAGGCATCAGATGGATAAAGACGTTGATGGTTTTATGAAAACTAGCATGAAATTACTTATTATGACACCTCAGTTATACTATAGTTTTGAAACTGCTACTATAAAGGCCAATTTCATTCAGGAAAAAAGTTTCCAGTGTCATATACCTTCTATGGGCAGATGCGATATCGTCTGAACGGTTTACTCCATTTGCACACGACAACGCGTACATTTTAAATTCTTCCGTACATAGATAGAATACATCGGGGAATATTATGAAGTTTCACGAATATTTTCCTTGCGTCAGAACCATAAGTAGGTCACTCGTCCTCTCTGCTGAACATTTCATTACCGTTATGACATTGTATGATAATTTTTATTACACCACACATGAACTTTCTTAATATTCGGTAGAAAGAGAATATTAAAGATTGTCTCACCCTGAGACGCCTGGTGTAATATCATCAATACCACCACAATAGTACGAGACACATTTTAAAACATTCGTTGACTATTATTTTCTCAACTTCATTAAATGCTAGTGCTAGTCCTATATGATACGAAAACTTGAACTTTCTCGATACGTAGTTGAATTTCTTACTATTTTCTAAATAATATACTGAGAAGAACACAAAATGAATAATCAGTGCAATTCTAAAAAATAAGAAATAGCTACATAACAGTCACACCGATCTATATTTGGGATGCACTCCAGCGATCTCGTGGGAAACGTGGGCGCAAAGATCTTGCTTCCCAAGTTTTTGTGTCCCTTGATGTGTTCCAGGACCTACAAACTGTTCCTTTGGCCGGGTTATGTAAACTTGACCTCAGCTTCCTATGCACTTGCTATAAACTTAAACAGCTAATACGACGAGTACTGTATCTCTGCGTGCTTCACTGCATAAGATAGCGTATTTTAGAAGAGGGGAACTGCGTATGTAAGGTTAGTTTTTTAATTATTAAAATGAGCCGCTGTAAGAGTAACTCACAAAGGAATTTGCTACGTAGCGGTACATTTGTTTACGTTTCCTGAACTAAAACTTCAAATACCTGGTTGGTGCAATGATACAACTGAGAACCAAGCATTTAATGCGAAAAGCTTCTTAGAGACAAGTATTACTTTTTAGGTATTTTGTACTGCTGATACTTTCGGTGCTAAAATTTGAAATTCTGATGGATGTAGTGTCAAATTATCAACTGAGAACATGATGGTAAAATCAAGATTTCCATATAAAAAATTTTCATCGACATTGAAATATAAGGTCATGCTGACGAACATTATAATGCCAGAGACAACCATTGTCGTACGTGCGGTAAATTGTAAACATTGATGTAAATACTAATCATCGCCATTTTCTGAAGCAAATAGAGTGAATAAAATAGAGAAATATTGGGGAACATGGCCCATGCTCTGAGAAAAAAGCAAATAAAAAATGAAAAAGCGAGTGACATCAAAAACGAGAATAAAACCGTTCGCTTATAAGTTTAGAACACTTTACAATGAAGCTATTATTTAATTATCTAAAGTGCTTACAAGTTCTGAAGTGCATCAAAAATGGCCTGTGCTGTTATAACGAAAGATAAAGCTTCAGTATGAAGGAATGTTCAGCATTTATAACGAATAAATTACACGAGAATGTTTGAAAATAACTAATCTCACGAAGACTAGTATCATACCTAAATGACATGAATATCTCTTGGGCCACTACATTACACACACTGAAAATCAAAACAAGCACTCAAAATACGTAGTAGCGATGTCATCATTATGACTCGCATATTATTACGTGGAACGTTCAATTGGGCACGATATTACTTTACCACAAAGTATCTATAATATTAATAGTGTTGTTTCTACGTTTCTTCGTGTGTTACGCTCTTCATCAGTAACAGATTTCAGGAAATTATATATATAATTTAGTTGTATCCATGATACGGAAGAGTTCGGCTGCATGAAGGTGCACGTAAAATTTAAAGGTGATACGGGCAATACAATTAGACAATACTTCACATATATATTTCCCTTGCGCCTAGGCAGTATCAAATACAGCTTTCAAAGCAAAGGAGTTGGTGTTGGTGACTCACCCGGCCGCGAGTGAACGGGGACAAATAGCGAGTTCTTTAATTATGACCAGCTAAATAACACTTGACTAATGCAAGAGGAAAAAATGGCGATAACGATCTAACGGGGCACGGGCAGTTTAGTATACTATAAAGCTTGATAATATTTGTTCATTACTGTAGAATTTCCCGGGGTCCAACCTGAAAGGGCCCTCCAAACCGTGAAGTTTCCACGGATGCAGCAAGTTATATTATTATATTCGCGTGAGAAAAATGCTCTCAATTGTAGAGCGGTGGCGTAGTCTGGTTAATTTGAGAGAACTACCCTCAACTTTAGAGCAGCGGCACAGTCTGGATAAAACATGATTAAGGCCTTAAAACCGTTGTTAGCTCTCAAATTACAAAAAAACTTTTGCTATTTTAGCAAAAACTAAAGGTATATCAATACGGTATTGAGTTTTTCGAAGATGGTGCAAGTAATTGCCTACCATAGAAAAATGATGTTTAATTCAGGCACTAAGGGCATAAAGAACGTTGTTGGCTCATAAATTGCACAAAAAAAATCACCATTGTTATTCTTATGAAAAATAAAGACGTACCATTAAGGCGAGCAAAGCTGCAAGAGTGTGTACGGATGCCATCCTTCTAACTTAGCTGCAGACCACAGACTGTGTCCCTCGACTGCAGACGCTGCCTTTTATAGTGGCGCTGGCTCCCGCTGCTGCAGTGCTTTCCCTATTCGGTCAGCTTTATTTCTCCTTTTCGCGTAATGATCGAATACTGAGAATTAAAAGACGGATGCATTAAAAAAGAAAGAGGAGTAACTTAGACCATTAGCCTTCTTTCCACTTTTCACCTGACGGCAAAATATAGAATATGAAATCGTTAACACCATCCATGTCAGGCTGTAGTTAGGGCTACGGGGGTACTTTGTCGTATTATACTGTATTTCTAGGGGTATAAAGTTATGATAGTGAGGTCACAAAACGTGAAGCAGATAACGCTAAGATGTGTCTCAAGCAACACCGGTCAATCCGTGTTTTTTCCTATTGTCAGTCGTTAGCTTAATCATAATACATTGATGGGTATCACCTAATAATTACACTGAAAAGCTATATATTTCAGTGATTTAAATCTCTATATTTTTATGCGTCTGACTCAATAGAAATGGGTCAACGAGCTGAGAATTTCATCGTTGATTTATTGACTTTGGCTTTAAATGGCTGCTGGTAAATTGTAGAAATAGATGCATGCAGCGATCACACTGGAAATTATATATTTGGTATATTTCGAGAGGAAAACTTTTTAGCAAACTACTGAGCGAGCTCAAAAATAATTACGACGTGAGGGCTTCAGTGGGCTAATTTGAGTATACTTCTAAGGGAGAGCGACATACTGACCAACTAGCAAAGTGTGCTCAGGCTTAATAAATCAGTGAGAATATCAATGCTGCAGTGCCTACATCACTAGATTCTGAAGCTTCTGAAGACCGTGCGTAGTCCGTTAACAGCTTATACCCTTCATATGTAAGTGATAATGCTAAGGATGATTTGCTTTGGAACTACTCGATGGCAGTCCAGCCTGGGTACAATAGCAAATATATAAAAGTTAGAGATCCAATATTTAGAGCATTTTACTCAGTTCAGATATTATCTTTCAATCTTCAGTATGACTCCTATTTACATTATCTGTGTTGGGAATGTTGGTGCGCCTTACGAGCTCCCCGTGACGTCAATAGTGGGCGAAAAGTCAAGTGGAAAAATTAAGTCAATGCCAACGTCGATATTCTGCAACGTAAGTTTACGCTCAACTAAACCAGGCTACAAGACAATTGATGAATTTTATAGTTGACAAGTAAATTTGTTACCTGACTGTACTAGATCGTGATTAAAATATAGGCGTTGTGCGAGATGTTTTCCACCCGGAGTGACACAACAAACGAATCAGTACAAAATTTTCAAATAATTACTATGTTCAAGAAAGTTTATGCTTGCACCGTAGCCCTTAATAGGTTGACTCTATCGTCGAATAGGCTCTTCAAGCAAGAACATTTTGTACACGTTCTTATAAAATTCTTATAGAATTCTTAATGCCTGAAGGTCAATTGAACCCGTCTAAGTTTGTAAGCTTTCAAGTTTAAAAAGTAAATAGAAAGCGCAAAACTTTTCTACTGCCAAATGTAAATCCTGGCAAAATATTTATAACAAAACAAAGAGCTGGAGTTTAGAGTATAAACGCTTGTAGTTAGCAATTCCGTCAGTAGCGCCAAGGTAAATGCATTAGTTAATTGGCGATGTACCTGAACTTCAGTTCCATTGAGAAGCACCAACTCTAATGAATACAAGGGCCCTCTCGGATGCACAAAGCTCGCAACATAAAACAACCTTCAGGACAAGAGTCTGAGGAGAAATAAATCGCGAACAGACATATCGGTTGCGCGGCGAGGACACACGAGCCGATTCCTGCACTGACACCCATACAGCCTAGTTTTTGCTCGCCTCACCGAGCTGAAATTAGGCGGCAAACAATACACAGCTGTTCACGTTTCCTATGCTTACGGACCGTCGCGACACTCAATTTCTCTATGTACTACATTAGGTACAAGGAGCTCTAAATTTACGGTCCTCTCTGACTCAATTAGCCACGTTGACGCGTTTAGGTTTTGCTTGTCTATACGCGTTTGTATAAGTTTAAAGTTTCTCGTCCGAGGTCATGAGCCTTGCATTAGACTGCAGTATTCCCATTGGGGGTGCATATGTATACGGACCCACTGTGGTTCACGCACGGACCCCTACTGGTTCATGACGTTTAAAGCTTCTGTGGCAATATTACATTGGTTTTATCCCGGGGATCATAAAAATTACAGACTATTTTAAGGCTCTAAGAGGAAATATATAAGTTTAAATAGCTTACAATAATATTTTACATCAATTCATTGAAATTGGAAAATTTCAACATTGGTATAGTTGCCTCTAAATGCTTTTGCTCGGTCACAAAAACTTCTCTTTTTCTTTTTCGAAACCAGCGAGAGCAGCATATGTTGACCATCATCCATTGCAAGTAGTCATTTAGGGCGAGTCAAAATAAATTCAAGGGAGTTAAAGGTGAAAAAACACTGTATGTGAATAATGGGCTGAGCCGGGATGTCACGTGACTGTGACATGAGTAATTATATGTTTGGTGGATGTTATTATGCCTCTGCTGTTCTGTATTAAGTGAAAAACAACAGTCTAGAGACCATCGACCTCTACAATACTCATTTAGTACGTAATACACCAAGTTGATGCCATTTTAATGGCATGGGGTTCGCATACTTCAGGCGATTTCACAGAGGGTCCGTAGAAAACTGAACTTTGGGGACCATTGCACTAGAGGGACCCAACGCCAGCGTCGGTGCCGTCTAATATAATCTAATGCCCTTAATTTCAAACAATATCAAAAACTTTAATTGCGAGTTTTCGAGTCACCACTTTGGCTGGTATTCCAAGCGGTAATCGCAGTCTGATTACGCTCAATTCTGCCAAAACCTCAGTCCCTCACAATAGGATTGAGTTTTCTAATAAATGCTCTACATACTGGCGATGAGTTTCTTTTTGGCTCTGTCTCCATAAGACAGCAAAATTTGCTTTTCTATTCGCAAAATTGCGTCACAGGCATCATAACATTACAAAATTGCATTAAAGTTAGATTAGAATTCATGAAGATAATTATTAGTTGTTTGACTATGGTTTAAGTCATATAGTATAAAAAACGATGGTGAAGTTAAACATTCTCAAGACTGAATGAAAGTTCCACTTTGTTACTTTGATCAGTGAATGATTGCACTCATTGGGCCTTTTGGAGGCCTTATTACATAGTACAGTGTGTCCTAGCAATGCTATTACTTACCTATTATTATTACCTATTATTTGAACCGCATGCTACGTGTTAATTTTGCCTCTACTGCAGAACTATAGCACTATGTATTTGGTGCCGAGCTTGGTGCATGCGTTTATGCCAAAGCACCAGTCTAGGCAATTACATTTTCCCTACTTTTCCGAACTGAACAACTGCTTCATCTTATTTTTATTTTTCAATATTGGACTCTCATGTTAGCTCTTCGACCGAAACGTGACTAACCTGTCGAGTTCTTGCAATACTCCTATTGACATTCCCTACCTGTAGGGTCTATAGTATTCCTATAAAGGCAGACGTTGCATAACTGCCACCAGCGGGCGTTCTTCGGGAATAACAATTACAGAATACAACAAACAGCAGCATGATTACTTAAAAATGGGACCTGCCCAGCAAAAATGGTTCTCAGATGGAGATTACAAACCGAAATTGATCAAACTAAAGCTGGATGAACCCAAAAAGAAAATGGTGCTTGATCAATCTTTTTCATACGCGTTAATTATTTCAGTATCTGTTTCATGTGAATTACATCTGCTGCAAAACCTGTATACATGCGCACTAACTAATTCATTTGCAGACCTATTATGTACTTGCTACATAAAAATCTCTTTTGTTCGGTTTTAGGTCAGACGGAGGAGCAAGTCACGGCAACTGTGGCACAGACGCAGGCCGCGCATTTGCATGCGGTCTTTAGTGCCGTAAACGTTTGTAGGTTATGGAAGTGTTGTAAGGTTTGAGGTAATATCCTTCCTTGTACTGTGTTGCTGTTGCTGCTGCTGCTGCTGCTCGTGCTGTCTTGACGGGTGCGGTGCACACCAAACTTGACGACCCAACTTCCTGTAGAAAACGTCATAATTATCGTGTGTTTCCTCTGCACTTAACCGTTAGGCGCAGAAATGAAATATTAATTCTTGTTAGAAAAGGATTGATGGAAACGACAGAACGCTGTTGACATGCGGCGCTAATATGCTTAACTTATAACACATTAGAAGAAGTCATCCTGTCGTAGAGATATGACGAGCGATTGCCTATTGCCGTACTGTTTTCGCTCAGTTGCGGATTGGTCTTCGAATGTGGCTTCTTATTAACTCATTGGGCTGAAAAAGTGACTAAATATTAGCCTGTGTTAGGTTTCGTTATTTCATTCAGTAGTGAAAGTGTCTGAGTATGTATGAGACGGTTTCTTTTTATCCAGCTAAAAAATAGTATTCTTCTATTTGCGGCTGGGAATGCTTCTTTTTCTACCCAATCGGCTGTGAATGGAACCTTTCTCGATCGTCCCTTCAGTGAAGAAGGCAGCTCCTGTTCTTCTCCTCATTACTCGTACGCCCGCACTTTCTCTAATCACTTGCAGCGAACAAAGCTACGAAAAAACTTTGATCACAGGGAGATTTCTCAGATACAATTACTAATCGATCTCAAGACACAGGAAGCGAACACCATCAGCCGGTCTCGGGCCCCCTCTCGTCCGCCACTGGGTGTTTGTTCAAAGGCGATACTCTTCTGCTCAGATCGGGTAGGTTCTCCAGTATCTCTTTGCATTTCCACGCTTCTAATGTTGCTCTACGCTACAGCACAGCCAGCAGCTTTAAATTAACAGATTTTCCTCGAAGGAAATCAATGTTTAATCTGTTATAAATACTCGCTCACTAGTAATGTAGGGAACGGAGCAGATTGTGCCATCCCCTCAGAACAAATTGCAAGGTTTGTGCTCTTCCGCAACTCCAGACGCGCTGCTCGTAGCACCAATGACGATGTTTGTAATAACAATCGCTGCCGGCGTGACTTAACACGAGCCAAATTATGGAGCACCTCCCTTTGGATGGGAATTTAGAGGCGGTAGTTTTATTGGCTCAGCTGCTGCAACTTTCGATTGTAGGTGTGCGTGAGAATCTAGCGCTGCAGGGCCCTCAGTCAGGCTCTATTGTAGGCAACAATTTTCGTTTCTGCTCTGCATTGGTAAATGGGTGCGGAAGAGTGTGGATTTTAGAAATAGAAAGTAAAGTACGAGTGCATTGCATAACTGCTCTACTCAGCGACGGCTCTCTGCGCGGAAAAAACTTTCGTCCAAAGGTTATTCAATTCCTTATGCCGATGCCACACGCTAGGCAAAAGAACGAGCATCGTCATCTTTTCGTCCAAACGTTATGTTGGACTCTTGTAAACACAGCTGTGAGATTGCCAAGAAATGGTGTAAAAATGTTTACCGCCAGTTCAGTCTACTCCGCAAGTGTCATTATTTAACTTTCGGACACATCATTATACTTAGAGGGATTTATAACTCAAAATTCTTTGCAGCTGTGTGCTATTTAAATGGACATATCAACACATTCGGATGAAAAGATGACGATACTCGTTCTTTTGACTAGCGTGTGGCATCGCCATTAGCGTTCCCGGATTGCACCACGGTAATTCGGATACCTTATCTATATCGTGCAATCATTAGAGCTGAGGCCCACTATGCAGGTAAGCTTATAATATCACATGTTTTACTTTTTTTGAAATTTCAAAACCATGCATTTACTTCACGTGTACCCCGAAATCAATTTTGGCCAAGTTAAGAACCCGCTATTCAGAAAAAAATGTTCGTTTAACACGATTTCACTCAATTATACATCCCTCGACTAGAAATGTGTAAGGACTATATAATCATACCTTTAAATCCCCTATGCTTTTAACCCAATTTTCATCACGACGAGAATAAAGTGAAGCAAAAATTGAACTACCGATACCATTTCTAGTGATTATATTTCTCTCGGCATCAAATATTCAAAGATTGCACACCTCTTACTGCTATCTTAATCTTAAGGCCGTTTGCCATCATCTTAGCTAAATATCAATAAGTAGAAGCAAGTATAATTACAAAAACTATACGCTTGAGTCTCCACGGACAGGTACATTGAAGCCTGAATGAAGCTTTTGGCTCTATCAAGAAGACAGAGACTTTGCTAAGAAAAAATCATCAAATAGCCGTTAACAGCTGACATAAACACCTGCATATCCACATGGCCAAACACGTATCCCTGCAACCATTTCCGAAACGAACCAGGGTAGGAAACACCGACTGAACGGATGAGTTCGACATCCAATGGTCTCCCCAGTAAAGGACTGGGCATAAGTCTATCTCGTGTACTTCTCCCAAAAGACCTGGAGGGCAGGGCAGGACAGAGAAACAACTATTGTATATCATTGTTGTATGACTTATGAAACATACAGACGCCGGTCACACTCCGCCACTGGGACAGACTCACTGGATCACTCTCAGCACACAGCCTGCTGGCTGAGCTAACGCTCGAGTCGGTCCAGCAGACGCAAGTGACCGGCATAGCATTTGCCTTGTGTAAAAACCAATTCTACTCGAAGCATGTGACACGAGGCACTAAATATACACTTCAAATATAAGCTTCATTTTAACTAGGGCACTTGGGATCGCCAGAGAGCTAGAACAGTGAAACACAATCACACAGATTTTCAGTGGAGGATGTTGGGGTAATAGTGCCCGAAACCGATTGAAAATCAGTTATGCTCGCGTTCAGCTTCATACTCCAGGCAGAGCCCTCTGCAATTATGTGCAACAAATCCCTATTTGAGGGTGAGGCGACTGCGTCACTCATGCAGGGAGTTCGAATAGTTGCTGTCAAAGAGAGAGGGGTGCGGAGAGGGAGCGTCGGCTCGGTTGATCATTGTGCTTCCCAGAGATAAGAGTGTGTTACTAGTTTATCAATAGAATAAACAGTAGACTATTAAGCACGTTACCGTGAGGAACGCCTCAACCACTGCGACTATGACACTTAAACTACCGTCTACAGACACTTTGTGATCTCTCATCATCAAACTGACTGATGATTGACCCTATTTGATCCTATATTTGCTGCTATCAAACGGCCTTTTGTACGCAGTCCGGCAACTTCAGCAAAGCGACTCAATTTACAAACTACCAATACTGTGAATTAACGTAATGGGATGATAACTGGCAACATTTGGAGATAATGGACGTTTAGAAATAGGAGTATTGTTCCCTTTACGCTAACAACGGGGAAATTTATCTACCAAATCAAGAGTCAGACCACTACTCCGATCTTAGGGGCAAGAATGCTAGCAAGTTTCTTATAAAATAGAGGAAATATGCCGACAAGACTACACCACTATATGGATCAAGGTCGTCAAGAAACGTTCATATAGTGCTAGATCTGAATACCAAGTGGCCTAACGGGGTTCAGGGTGACATATATGAGGCAATGACAGCACAGCCCTCCTCTACTTATCATACAAGTGAGCTGGAAAGAGCTCCGCTTTAGCCAAGGGATCAACAACAGTACCACGACGAGGGCCAACAAGAGGCGGCAACGACGACTCAGCACCGAAGACTATATCCTTCAGCTCCCTCCGCCAATGATCATCGCTCCTAATCAGACACTTCTTGCAACGCTGCCTATGGCATGTTGTACTCTGTCATAAAGAAGCTTTGCCTACCATGTGTGTGTCACATACGTCTACCAGAGAACATGGTCCCACGAACTTCGCAAAGTTCCATAGGCAGCTTGCTGCAGTCAGTCTGTACTGATCATCAAACAAACAGATGTTCCTTTTAATCTATTTTCTTGCTAGCTGTTGCTTTCAGTAGACTCCATATTATTATTTTTTTTAGTGTGCGATAATTTTCGTATGAATAGTGGAAGAAACTTTATAATTTTTTAGCACTCTAAAATGTGAAGCAAGGCCCGTGCAATACAACAACGATGAAAGACGAGGATTTACTTCAATAGGGACTTTTGAATAAACTACATGTTACTAATCACCATTATTTGATCATTATCCTTCGCATGCTCTTACGAACAACTTTATTGTTGAAATTTGTCTATTATCATCAGCCATCAACTTACTTAATCCACTCTCTCACAGAGCATTAGCGTGCGTCTAATTTCTCCAGAGTACTTTCCACAGTTCCTTTTAGTCTACGCGTACAGTCCGTTATTTCGAACGTATCATTGCAAATGAAGCATCATTTCTCCTGTTACCTCCCGCAGAACCCAAACTTTCCTGTTACTCAGCGCACTTCTAAGACTTTCGTTAGGCCCTCCTGAGGCGCTCTCGTAGATCTTGTTGCAGCTCCTCAGCGGTAGCAATCGAAAGTTTGACTGAGAAAAACTGCAGCACTGTTGGGCCTTTGAAGAATATCCCTCGTTAGGTGTACGACTTGAAAAAGAATGATTTCGCTGAGACAAACTTGTATTGTCAGTACCAAATCCAGTGGCCTCAAATAGTTTATTGAAACGCAACAGCTTTGTGGACTCGGAGGTCAAGAGAACTTACAACAAAATATCTTTGTCTCCTATGGGCCTGCAACAGAGCAAGAAATCAGCGCAACATTGGAAGTTTTTTTTTTTGCTCTAAATAGTTTGTAGATGTTGATTACAGATTTTTAAAGTTTGAAAACCTAAAAATGCTTGACGAATAAAATACAGCTTCCCTAGGTCTATCAAAAAAACTGTTTAGCCAAAAAGTATCCTTTTGTCCAAAATCGGGAAAACAGAGTAAGACTTTCTAGACCATTATACACTACATCGACACAGCTTAACGTCAAGGCTTAAAATAGATTACTGAAAGAGTACACATCGGATTGACACAGTTCATGGAATATCTTCCTGGCGCCGACACCAAGTCTGGAGCGCAGGACCGTGCCATGGAAAGCATTCATCGTACCGGCACCGCCACAGTCAATAGAAAGCCTGGCCAGAAGAGTCAGCAGTTCAAATAAGTGCCTCTCATGCCCTCGCCAAAAGAACATCTCCCTGATGGCTTTTTGTTTATAGAAAACTGCATGGACTTGTCCCTGCCTCTGCTGAAACTCAATGACTCCCTTGCATTGTCCTTCTCCGAACCGTACAGTTGATTTTAGTCGACTTCGTCGGTTATTTTAGGGCAGTTGAAAGCGCTCGCCATGACATGTGGCGAAATTCGACACTCAAATTTGAAAGTTCCCTGCAGTTCGCCTGCTGCCTGCGTTAATGTTGTCCCTCAGGGGACCTGAGTCCCAGCGCCTCCCGTCAAATCTTTTGCTTGCATTAATCACCTCTAAGACCTCCAAGCTGAGCATCCTGACTGTACTAGAGTATTAAGATTTGAAAACTTCGGTAATTGTGTCAGAAGTATCGTTCATGCTAGTTTTGCACTGCTTCCTTTTCTTCCTGTGACAGCTCTTGGCTTCAATTTATTAAATTAGCAACATGTCAGCTAAACTATATTACCGTTAAATATTAGGGGTATTGCGTAGCATTGGCTTAAAATTGTACTAAAACTTCGTAATCCTATACTTTGTTCAGTACAGATAATTAAAATTATTCAAAAGTATAAGACAAACAATTTATTTAACACAGAACGTATCTTTTTTAGATTCAGTTCAATAACCTATCTGGCTAACTTCATTTTTTAAAGATTAGATGCTAAATTGGGAGTTAAATAAGTTGCAATCGTAATATAACAACCTGTACTCAAAGGAACTCATTGTATTGGCGAAATAAAAATAGTTTTGATGATCAAACTACGGTGCTTGTAAATAGAGAGAAATTTTGAGTTACTGTCACCCTAATGGCTTAACCAACCACGTTTGGCTTTGAGGACCAACAGAAAAAGTTCTTCGTACCGTAATAAATATAAGACACACAGAAAACTCCCTAGTTTAATGTGTCACCTACCTTAAAGCGAAAAAACTATGTTTCAAGTGCTAGGAAATTTATCTATGTGTGTTATGTTTACTACTAATAACTTCCAGTGATGAGCTGTCTCTCTGTCTCTAACATGCTGACCATGTAATGGTGTCTGTACAGGCAGTCTCACACCAGTGACATACTGTCTACACGTGCATGTGTACCGCTAGTATTAATTTTTTGCCGTCTGCATCGAAGCGGCAATTTTCAAAAGAAAAGCACTATCTGGAATGGGATCGCAGGATTCCATGGGGCTGTAAGGAATTAACAAGGTAGAGTCACACACACAGCTGGATTACTCCACTAAGCATTTTGGCAGTTGCGCTTATCGCAAGTTCATAACTACGCAACCAAGGAAAGTTTTGAAGTATCTGATTCTTGGCTGCAAGGAAATATAAACGTCTTTAGCCTAGTTTCCCATTGTTTTCGAGTCTTGACTCTATAAGCGTAATGACATTTCTAATTTTTTAAATAATATAATTCATGGCCATGAGACCGAAGCGAATTATGAAGTAGCAAATTCTGGGCTGAGAGAGCTTTTTCTGTCCTCGAATCTTGAGTTATCGAATTTAGCGCTCGATGATTTGCTCACAAACCACTGGTTTAAAGTTAAGCTTGCTAAGAAAATATAGTTTGGGTAGAGATGATATGGATCTAAGTTTAAAGACGCAATAATATATATATATCTTAGGGGCGCTAATGCCTACATCGGCGCTGCGCCGCATCTTTAAGAAGTAAGTATATCTTAGGAATGAGAGTAGCATCGAGTGGTTGCGGTCCTTGATATTCGAAACTCAGATGTGATTTGAAAGATAGTTTGACTTCGTCCACATTAACTGCGGAATCAGTACGATTTAAAAAAAACTTGAATTCAGTTCAGGAGGATGTAACTTGCAGAGAGGCATTATTTACTTTTATATTGGCAAGAACGAGACACGTTCTGAAGGGAAAAATATTTAACCCTACCTGTATTCGATACTTTGCTACCTTACTCAAAAGACTTTTTTCCTGTAGGAAAACATTACACAATAATCCTTTGTAGCAAAATAACACAACCTGGTATGAAAGGGATTAATCTACAGAGCCTTTAGAAACATTTTCTTGGGACGGAAAACTCTTAATTCTTGTCTGCGAGGCAGTGGAGTGCTCTCACTGTCGCTCCCAAGCCTCCGTCGCCTCCGCTTTCTCTTCAGGCAACCGAAAAATGTCCCCTTAATGGAAAAATTCTCGAAACCAGGTTAGGGAAAGAGGGAAATAATGCAAAGGAAAGCTCGAGAAATTGAGAATCGAGAGCAGTCATGCAAAATTAATTTGATGGCCTCTTGAAAAGAAGGCGTAGTAGCAGCGATATCGCTCAGTTTATATAAGGAAAACTTTTACAATTTTAAGTTTTTATCAAATAGTTGATGGGATGTAGAATGTGATGACAATGGCTGAATGAAAACCACTGAGACTAATACAGATAACTGTGAGATATACCGGTAAAGAAATTGCCCTTGTAATCTCCTACTTTTTATATCCTAAACTGCCTAACACTTGTGTTTAATTTTAGTAGGTTACTGAACTGACGAGGGACTAAAAATTTCTAGAAAATAGATTCTATCGTTTGGAAGCTGTGCACTTTTCATTCACGTTTGTTATGCATAAATAAAAGATTATAATAGCACTTTCCCATTTATCTATTAAGAAAACGTCATAGAAAATACTGTATGAAAAGTTTGTTCTAAAATAAACCCAATAGCCTAGATAATATAGATTCCTAGGTCTTGTTATAATACTAACTGTACAGCAAAAAGTATTGTAGTTATAGTATCTTAACCGTATAATCATCATATTAGTATTTTCTCCCTTTGATCACTAATCAGTACAAAAAACGTCACGTTTTACATGCGACTTAATACGAATGAGTGTTATTCTCTTTAACATTCTCCACTTACTGAGTTGAATATTGTGCGTTTGAAATTTGATATAATCTTATTTTTGCTCCACAGTTAACAGTCACATTTTTACTCTCACCCAAAGTACATTGTTTTTTCTTCTTCGAACAGTATGGCACCATTTTCAACAGCCAGTCCATTGGATTTGCGGTTCTGATTAGCAGATAATAATGAACTTCCTCGTAGAAAAGTTTCTGTAGCGAGATTATGGCAAATTTAGTTAATGTCAACGACAACAGCAATGATGTGCTTTTGTGTATTGTACTGCTTATGGAATAGTTTAAATTATTCTCAACTTGAACGGAAGCAGTTATTGCATTTTATTGCACTATCAAGGTCTTTTTCCTGAGTGATGATATTTTTTTTGTGAAACTCATGATTAAAGACATGATGAGAACAATAAACTATCTTGCTTGAGGGAGGGCTAAACGAGTTTCAGCTAGCTGCAAGCATTTTCTGCATTTTATTACCTGAGCAAAGTATTTCTTTAGATAGGAATCTGACGAAATTTTCACGAAAAGGCGGGGAAGTTTCCCTGGACCAAGAGCAGGTGCACAGCTAATGGTGCACGCGATCGCAGGAAAGTCTGCGCTGGGCGACCACAAACGACCTGACTAGGGACACATTAAATGCATTTCACCAACTAGCGACGACCACTACATGCAGCGCAGCTATCATGGCTACCGAAACACTCTCGCCTACTTAGTTCGGGCTACTGAGGTTCTTCGGGAGTTGATTATCCTTCACCACTGCAGCAAATTTACGTCAGGCCTTAACGGACTTCTTTGCGTCCAAAACCCCATAGTTTTACCCCAAAGGGATTGAAAAGCTGGAGACACGGTGGCAGTAGGTGCCGGATGTCCATGGCGATTACTTCGAAGACTAAATATAACCACATACTGCGAAAAAATTTTTTTTATTAAAAACAGATAGAACTTTCTTGGTTACCTTATATATCGATGCCTTTGAACAAAGGTGTACGTTCAGAACCTAGAGGAGTAAGTCGTAAGGGAATAACTACCTAGGGTGCGTTGAAGTCTTTAAGTATAGAAGCCTTTTTTAACCGTGAACTTCTTCTAGCGTTGGCTCGTTGCTTATAACATATGAATACAGAAAAGGATTGCCCTGCATACAAATTCTCTCTAGGGCTCAGAGAAGTGCATGGTTGTGATTGACCACAGATTGTCTGAAATGTGGTGTCATTGGCGGACGACTCGTATGGCAGTAAGGTTAATATCCCTCCCTTCCCTACTAGACTATTGATAAGAATTTTGCACAGTTCTTTAACAGGACATTTTGTAAAGGCTTGTGCAAACGAGAGATGTCCTTATTGCTTCTGACGGGACGAAATTGCCAGAACTCAAAGCTTGCCAAGACATTTTGTTGCACACGCAGCGTCCAACTGTATGACAAAGATGCTTACAACTTAAATGTCTTAAGCTAAAAATAAAAAAAAGTTGTACAGAAGGGAAATGCAAAGTTTAGATGCAATACGTTTGATTACCGCGTTACACGCCAGTTATTTGTTTCCATTACATGTGTTCAGCGACCGAATGTTTGCATGTTGCTGTGTCCTGTTAAAGGTAAGTGTGCGTCTACAAAAACGTTTGCTAAAATGTTAACAATTAAAAATTTTGGCATATATGATCCCAAGTGCCACTAATACAGTTTCGGAGGTCTCTTTCAATTCGGTATGCTTTAAACTCATCTACGCACTTTTCTGCTCTTTAATCGTATAAGAAGGCATGCTGATGCTCAATACTATACATGTGGGAAACAAAGGCCAGTCATGCGAATGAACTATGATGCGTACGTTGTTTGCTGGCAACTCTCTTTCTAGCTTTGCGAAAAATTTACATTGCAATATTAAATATCATCCATATAAAGTAAAATGTAAAGTCAGCGGAGGGAGAAGTGCTAACAGGAGAAAACTTGACTGAAGTTGCGTTGAAGTGCGCGAACTTGACTAACAAAATTGGTCGACGCCATCATACTGAACTCGCTCCTTCGGCTACTTCTTCCCTAGTCTGGTGGAGCAAATTTTGTTGGTAAACTGCCACTTCCTGAAACTTTTGGTTCTCGTGTGCATTGTCATTAACTTTTGTTCTCACATCGTGTTCTCCGCCCAACATTTCAAATAATGCATTCCTACAAGGGTTGAATAAGGTTAAATTTGTCAAGACCTAGAGGATGTTTTCTGACATTACAGTTGGCAGCTGCATCAGTACAGTTAAGTCAGCAGCCGTTCATTGGTTCAAGAAAGAGTCATAAATAGCCTGGAATGGAACAGTGCAGCACAATAATCGTAGATGGGTCATAGGCCATGGTATTTAGCGTACACGATTAATTCTCTCCAAGCACTGAGAGGGAAAATATCATCTAGGCTTCTAGCTCTGAAAAAAAAATCAGCGCTACCACGAATTTTTGGACAACACCCATGCGAACGTAACTTTCTACCATCACTGGCAAATACAGACTATGACTAAGCAGAAGGTTGGAGTTGAGAGCTCGCCGATGAACCTTAAGCACGAATAATGGCCGGCCTCACGCATTTCTTCCATTATGAAATTTTTCCCATTTGACTTACGAAGTCACACGAATGATATTTAAGAACATATAGTACATTAAACTTCAGCTCTGCACCAAATTAGAAATGCCGACTTGGGGATAATGAAAGAAACAATAAAGTACAGCACAAACATTGTCTATATATATGAATATATATAGTTAGTTTCTTCAGGGTGCTGTTGAAACTCCATGTAAACCTTACCAGTTCAGCCGAGCAGCATATTAGAAACTGAGAATTGTTAATAGAACTTAGGGATAAAAAATAAAAAGTATTTATAGAGCCATAATAGTTTCTTTCGCGATGGACGGAACTCCAGGCTATTCACCGAAATAATTCAAGATGTCTCTATATTAACTTTCTGCCATAAGACATCGCCGGCTCTAGGAACGCAGAAAGTTAGTGACAGAATGAAGCGCACTCAAGACTGCTCGAAGCAGAATTGAACCTCACGGCTGTTTCCGGTCCTGCAAAATCGAAAGGATTTCTCCCGTTGCTTAATGTTTCCAGGAAAACGTAGCAGAACTGTTACAAGTCGCACACATGCAGTAACAAGCGGTAAAAAGTGTTACAACTTAGCTTAATAATAAGTTTGTAGACTTGTATTAAGCAAGCGTATATATAGGGGCGTCTTCGATTGGGCGCCAAATTTAAGCCTTCTAGGTTTAATTTGTCCGAAATTTTGGCAGGTGCCCTGGCTTCGACCTATTGAATTGGGTTTCAGGTACTGACTCTCAATCGATTATCCATGAAGTTCCAGAAACTCTTGCGGAGTTTTCAGGGGCTCAGTATAATTCGGCTGATTCTTAGGCCGCGTCTACACGATCCATCTTTACGTCGAAGTTTGTTTTAGCGGAACGATTTTGATTGACAAACACGCGAGACGAGCCTTTGAAATTTGTGTTTTTTTTTTTGCCAGCAGTGCTGGAAAACTTTGCGCACGAACACGCGGAGTTTGTCAAACAAAAATTTCGACAATTATATTTCGCTCTCTAAATATATGTATCTGCTTTCATTATATTATTTAGTAATTAATGCATCATTTTTTTATTTAAATTAACCTGTATAGTGAATTTTGTTTATGTTTGATTAGAACTTCTGCTCAGCGGGAAGCATTTGGCAACTATATGTTGCGAAAAAATAAATAAATAACTGTAGCAAGAGTTACGTTTTAATAGAAGAAACGGATGTACACAGTGTGAATTGTAATGGAAATAAAAGGAATTAATAAAGGAAAATGAGAAATTATTTTTTTTTCATCTGCATTTCTGCATGTGAGGGGATGCCAGTGAGTGAATTTTTAGCTATACTTTCCGCCAGTATATATAGAGTTTTACTAGCCAGTCAGCTTCTACGACTAAAATAGATATTTGGAGGATAAAGTTAGGGTGGAATATCGATTAATAGTTATGGAATGCTGAATTTACGTATGGTGACCTTGAGGTGTTCGTGGCTACCGTTGGGACGAAGAAGCGAAGTGCTTGTGTTTTTGCTTGTCGATTCGCGTGTTTGTGATTGATGAAGTGAAGGATCGTGTAGACGCGTCTTAAATTTAACACCTGCAGCACAGCTCCGATTTGCTAAGTCAAAGCTTCTGTCTGATATTTAGGAGAAGTCAAGTCTTGAAGGCTTAATTTTGGTGCCCAGTCGAACGTGTCCTAAATATTTAAAGATCATTTTTAGTTGAAGAGTTAGCTTACAGAATTACAATAGAAGTTTGTGCTGCAATAGAATGAAATTTGGCCGTAACACATGCCGCTACAACCAACCAAATCTACTTAAATCATTCCATACAAAATGTCTTCAACCATTTTCAAACAGTTAGTGCATCATGAGGGCTACTGAAGACAAGACCTAATTAATGTATCCAAGGCATCATATTTCGTCGCACTCTCCTAATTCCACAACTTCGTTGCAAGTGTTGCAGTTTATCGCCAGGAACAGAAGAATTCCTCGAACTCTACACCACTTTCCCTTTCGCAAAACTGAGGCTCAGCGCAAAGGAATGTTTATGTTTGAGAGGAGCGCCAGTTATGGAACGGACTTTGTTTAAACTTTCTTGGGGCAGCCAAACAGAGCTCCGCACATTCTCCGGGGCTCGCACCTTCTTCACGTAAGGAATAATATTACTTTCTACGCAACATTATATTTGGCTGAAGTAATGTCTGTTTGTTTGACGTCACACGACTCTGCCTGTTATGACACCGCTGTCGCTTTCGACTCTGCCGTAACTTTGGGATTTGATCATAATAATTCGAGCTGAGGAGAAAGTCCCTGGCGGTCCCACATGAAGATAATAGCTTAATGTTGTTAAGAAAAAGTAATAGGAATAAATTGTTGATTATGGCTGCCATTTGCACAATGTCGCTTGATTTCTTTCGTTTTGGCATCAGTCCTTTTCTTTTTAGATCTATCTCTAAGACGCATCTCAATATATGACTTCGCGAACTTTTTCCCCAGTCTTGTAAACTGATGCGTGATTCTCTATGCATCATATTGCTTCTAACGGTAGCCACTAGTACAATTATGGATCGATTTCTTACGTTTGAGTTTTAATTTGATTCTTTTTAGATAATTTAAGTATAGGTACAAGCTTCATTTGTCAATCTCTTGCTAAATTTCCTCTAGGAATGTTTCCGCAGTCTTTCACAATGCTGCGTATAAGTGCATATTGCTTGTAACGGCTGCCATGTGTACAATAATGGCTCGATTTCTTTCGTTTTCGCGTTAAATTCTTCATTTCCAAATAATCTCAAAGTATACACAAGTTTTGTTTGGCTAACTCTTTTCAAATGTCAGCCACTGCTAATAGTAAATTTTAGAGGAAGATTCAACATTTAGTCAGATTTGGAAAAATGTTCCCGAAGTAAAATTTGGGTCGAGATAGACAAATGAAACTGATACATGCACCGAAATTATTTAAAAAGGAATAAAATGAGGCCCAATTGTGCAAATGACAGCTGTTACAAGGAAATATACGAGGGAAAGCGCAGCCTGCAGCAGGAGTTGTGAAAATGTTCCTGACGGAAAGTTAAGACGAGATAAACAAATAGAACTGGTGCATTCACTGAGATTTTCTGAACAAGCAAAGAAACTGATGTAAGAATGAAAGAAATCGCGCCGTAATTGTGCTGTCAGCTGTTGCAGGCAATATAAATATAGAGGCCACGCACGTTTTGTAAAACTGCGGAAAATGTGGTTAAAGTAATTTGAGAACAGTCAGAACAGATAAACAAAGGTTTCTCTTGCGTGAACTGAAATTAGTAAAAAATATACCAATGTGGTTTTGAAACGAATTAAATCGGGAAATAATTGCACAAATAGCGGTAGCCGCTACTAGTAATATATAGACAGGGGTGATGATACACATATTCTTATGTCGTAAAGTTTCTTATACCGGAATCACAAGCTCAACTTGAGAGCACAACGATACACAGTGCAACTGTAGCCAAGATATTCCACGGAACTAAGCCCTTTACTCTACATGGCATCGGCAGACGTTTTATGCAGCTATCAGTTAACGGCTTATCTACCCATTCATTCTTGTCATGTTGGGGGCGCTAGTTCAACGTCTGCTGGTGAGCTGGGTGTATGATTACATAGTATTGCAATGGCGCTAAGTGTGCTAGTCATTATGTTCAGTGCATGTTCAAGGCACAGTGACCTTCACCGCACACCTCTACTATTGGAAACCCACATACACTATTTTGTACCTTAGGTAAATGCCCACTTTGACCTAGTATAGACTGTATGGCTGCAACCGACCACAGATCCTTAGAGCTATGGCGTCACTTTGACGGAATACTCAATGGACGACTGTATCCCCCCGGTCCTAAGGCCGGTGTCATACCAGTTGTTATAAGTGAAAGAATTACTGATGCTGTACATTTCCGAGTAACCTCTTAATGGTGGGTTCACGCTATCGCTTGATGCAAATAGAGCGTATCACCTGTTAGACTGTGTTTTTCGCTCTTAAAAAAAGTACACGCCTTTCTCAGTTCAAGTTAGCATCAAATATAAGGCGACATCAAAAACATCCATAACTATACTTGCTACAAAGCAGTTGATACGACATTAAACATTCCAGTGAATCGTTTGGTAGACGACCAGTTGTTCACTAAATTGCAACAAAACGTTCGAACTCTTAGTACTGCGTACGGAAAATAAAATGTTAAAACGTGAACCCAGCCTTATACCATGAAGTCTGTTGAAAATTCTTTAGGTTCAACTGGCTATGACATCGTTTGACGACGTGGAACTTAAAAATAAATAAATAAATAAGCTGTGTCTGTGTGCAATTTGTTTTATGGCGCTGATTTTTGACTCAAGAGAATATAAGTTGAAATAGTAGTAGTACTTCGTCGAAAAATTGTACTATACTGTATACGTGGCACTATAGTGCAGGTAATTAAAAAAGTAATACGTCAGTATTGATGAGCTTTAGTTTTCTATTCTTGTATATATGTTTGCCAATCCGGCTGCATTTCCAATAATTTCTTCAATGTCATTCCGATCTTTAACCCGGTAGTAATCATTTTGTATTAGGCAGCTGTGCGAGATGTAGAATCTGCATGAATATTTTCTTTTCTTCCTTGCGGGTAGAGCGACATCTACAGTTATGTAGCCATATTGGAAATGGAACGAAAATATTTTTTTCCCTTAGGAAGGGGAGACGTTGTTACCGTTAAGGGAGGGTAGCACAACCGTCTTTTGTACTTGTTCTCTTAATGAAGCTCGCAACTGCTTTGTAGCGATATCGTAAGCACAATATGAAAATGTTAACCGTTAAGCCAGTTTGGGTGACAGGTGTCGCTCGTACAATCAAGGATGTCTTTTAAACTTTGGATTGAAATCAAAATTTAAAAAAAGTGTGCTTCTTTACTCTTTAAAAAAATTGCTTTCAAAACCTAACTAGTGAATCGGCCATTACTTTGGGTCTATCTGATCCCATCGAGAGGAGCCTAAAGCCCGGTGCCCACGGAACAACTATCGTTGCCGCTAGCCGCCTCTAGCCGTGGCAAGGCTTCAGCTTGCGCAAAATTTAACTGTATAAAAATTGTCGAGAATCTCAATCGCTACTGCAATTTTTACACCATAGCAAGTGGCAATGGTGAACTTCTAATTATGGCTCCTAATTATGAGCGGTTAAAGTCCACAGAGATTGATATTTTAATAATTAGTGCTCGATGTTCATGAAGTCACGGCCACGACGACGCAGTCTGATTAGTTTAGCTAGTTGCCTCTAGGCTGCTAATGGCAACGAAAGTTGTTACGAGGGCGTTAGGCTTAAGGGCGCCTTCCACTTATCACTTTATATCGCATTCCGATTCCAGAATATCCCGGATAATAATAATAATAATAATATGCTTTATTAGGTACACATATGGAATGGTACACAGGAGACAGCTTAATACTAAAGTTGCATTAGAAACTAAGATCAGTTAATTCTATCATTATTAACTACACTG